>LBNU01019168.1:2929-58664 GCA_014162995.1 Artemisia annua
ATTTCTTCGCTATGTTGTACCTACTTAAGCTTAACCGATCCGAATTTGATTTGCAGGTATTTGAACCTTTTTTTGTTTGTTTGTTTGTTTATTTGATCTAGTTGCATGCATGCATGTCGATCATGCTCATTTTGTTGTAACTTTCATCGGCTTAGCACACATGCATATTTTTTTTAAGAAAATAAAACATTAGAAATAAGGAATCATTTTTGTATTCACGAGGTTTGAACCAATGACACACACTCAAACCATGTAAAGCCTTCCTTTTTCAGGAGGTTAAGTAGCTACTTTTAGGGCTGTTTGCACCTTGGCACAAATTGAACTTGACACCTCATCACATTTTAGTGATGATAGTCGCAAGTCTTTTGCCACCAGATGACCCCTAAGTGGTTTGTTAGGGTGAGTTGTACAAATGAAAATGATTTATACACAAAAAAATCATCATTTGATAGTTTTACCCTTATATCAAAGAAATGACAAAGTAAAAAAGTATATTTTAGATGTAAGGATAGTTGTTATGTAAATATCAACTCTCTTAAACTTTTATCTTATGTGCAATCTTTAGATCTAGAAAAAATGATTTGCAAATATATAGTTGGATATGTTACATTACATACACTTTCAACATGGCCTCTCTGAGTTTGCGGAGGCGCTATGCGCTTGCACGCGTCATACACCCTCGTGTGGAACTCTAACTTTTAGTTTAGGGATAGTGTTGAAATGATGGTATTTGGTGAAAAACAAAAAACTTTTTAAGGCATATAACGGTATAAAACACAAGTTGATATAGCACAATAGGAGTGTGCACTTGCCCACCAACCATGTCCAATTAAATTATTAAACAACCTTTGACTTTGAAGAGTCCACTTATTAAATTGGATACTTTTTGGAGTGTTTTGGTCATAAGATTATATAAAGATTTACAGGTATTTTTCAATTGTTACCCTTGATCTTATAATAATTTATAAATTACCCCTTGAATATTTTAAAATGATGATTCATCTAACAAGTTGCATGCATGTTTCCATCGAGTCTTATATTGGAGTTTGCAAATAAAATTTCAAATATTCAAACATTTTGCTATGTACTAAACTATGTGTTGATTAAGCCAAAATATGAATGTAATAGACACTCACTGTTCAGTTTGTTAGCTATACGTACCGCTGAAGCACGTGGTTCTGTTTCTGCCTATCACTTAGCAGCGATGAAAGATTCTAAAAGTTGACATTCAGTAAATACCTGGGGTAATAACAAAAAACGCACTATACTTGTCAAAAATAGTACTTTTATGCATCGAACTTTTTTTTTTCCTCATTGGTGTACTAAACTTGCATTTTTTGCCTCTTTTACGCATTTTCGTACAATTTTATGACATTTTTGCCCCTGAATTTTCAAAGATTTGAGGGGCAAAATCGTCACAAAGTGCGTAAAAGAGGCAAAAAAATTTGAAGTTTAGTACACCAATGAGGAAAAAAAAAGTTCGATACACAAAAGTACTATTTTTGACAAGTATAGTGCGTTTTTTTGGTATTAGCCCTAAATACCTCATATATACATTCTTCAAAAGAGGTAATAATCTGATTTCTGAGCATCAAATGTATTACCTTTTTAACCTCAATGTTGAAAGTGTTTTTGCTGTTTAGAACAACTACCTATCTAGCATATTCATGCGTACATAAGTAAAGTGGAGTAGTTTCTTCATCACGAGTAATATGAATCAAAAACAAAAATCAAGTTCAGATGCAATATTTTAATTGACGATACTTACTATGGTGTATTGGTGTTGTAGGGAATAACCATTAACACAAATGCATGGTCGGACGCTGGACACTCAGTAAATCAAATATATGATATTCTTTACATGATGGGACGGGATGATGTTGCTGTTGGTGTGGGAGGTGAGGGTGGAATATTAGAAGATGGTACTATACAACCAAATGTTGGTGGTTATATTCCTATCATCGACCAGGTATATAATTATGTCCGCTCAATCCCGTGAAACTTTATAAACCTTGAGCTAACTATAATTTCGGTTGATTAATAATCAGGGAAGTGGTACAGCCGGACCTTGTAGATACAGACAGGCTATTCCTGTGGGAGCTGGAGGACGATTGTATAAAGATACAAACTTTGGCTATCGAAAAAGCTTTCTTCCACAGGTATTTGGACCGTTTTTAAAACCAGAGACTGTAGGTTAATTCTTACGTTTTTCACTGATTTTACTGGTTACGTATCAAAGTTTGTGGTAAAAAGGACTCTTTCGTTGTTCAAAATGAGTAAGTTCAAGGATTTATTCATCGAAAAAGATGTTCAGGGATTAACAGCGAAACAAGTGAAAGTTCATAAAGTTTGTTTCGACATTTACTCTTCTTAAACTCATAATAGTTATGATAGTTTTGATTTCTTAATAAATGTGGTTACCTTCGATTATGAACTAGGGAAGCAGGAGATACTCACCTCTTCAACAACCTACTGCTCAGCAAGTACTAATCGAGAAGATATCTGATGGTCCAGTTAGTTTATTTGTAATCGGAGCACATACAAATGTTGCTATATTTCTTATGACCAATCCACATTTAAAGAAAAATATCGACCATATTTATATCATGGGTGGTGGTGTGAAGTCAAAGAATCCAACTGGTTGTTGTCCCGAAAATGTGAACTCAACTTGTGAGCCTCAACAATGTGGTGATCGTGGTAATATATTCACTGGCTATAAAAGTAATCCATATGCGGAGTTCAACATCTTTGGTGACCCTTTTGCAGCATACCAGGTATATATGGCTTTTGGACCTGAAATCAGTTTGACGCATTACCGAACTTGACCATTTTGCCACCTCTAATGCAAATATGCTCACTTCTGCAGGTTATTCATTCCGGAATTCCAATCACTATTGTTCCACTGGATGCAACAAACACAATTCCCATAACTCAAAGCTTCTTTGAAGCATTTGAGCGGAATCAACATACATACGAAGCACAATATGCTTTCAAGTCATTAAAGATGGTCCGAGATACTTGGTTTGATGATCAATTCTATGAGGTAATAATAGCCTTTGGACATTCATAACAAAAACATATTTAATCTTGACAAATATTACCTTTTTTGCAGAGTTGTTTTATGTGGGATTCGTTTATGACCGGTGTTGCCACTTCATTTATGCATAACTTGCACACAAAAAATGGCGAAAATGAATTTGCTGAAATGGAGTATATAAATATTACTGTGATTACTTCCAATAAACCCTTTGGAATATCTGATGGCTCAAATAGTTTCTTTGATGGTCATGACGTTCCAAAATTCAAATTAAGTAAAAACGGAGTACATAGTGGTCATGTTCAAACAGGCATTCAAGATCCATTTTGCCTCCAAATTAAGGGGAGATGTAAGGTAATTCCTAAAACAACATATTGTGTGATCTTAGTATCTTTAATAAACTTGAAAGAAAAACTCAAATATATTGACAGTTATGTGAATTTCATATGTTGGTTAATAACTACGCCTGTTGTTGTAACATTTTTTTCGACTACCTAGATACTGAAACTATAGACTCAGGATGGTTACACAGAGAGATATAATGGACCGGATTCAGTACGTGTAAGGGTTGCTACGAGGGCAAAGCAAAACCGTGACAAGAGTAGTTCCCTGGATAGAGAATTTTTCATCAGTTTTCTGGATGTAAGTTGATCCAACCATATATACTTAAGAATGGGTTGATTTGAGTTGAGTTGTATCCCAGAAAAGAGTTTGTGGGTCACTCAATACAAACATTTTTGACCTGCAACAATAATGACCCGTTTATATCCAACTCGTTTTGACCCATTACCCAACCCATCCATCTTTCCATCTCTTCTAAAAAGATTGATACTTTTAAGCTCATTTACTGCTTACAAGTTGTCACATGCTATTAGCATATGAAAACGAAACTATGATTTAATGAACGTAATTCCTATGCTAGGTACTAAACCGACCACAAAATAAAGGCAGATTCAATTTTACATCACAATTTTCTTATTACAAAGAAGTTCTATACAAACCAAACTTTAAAGGGCGAAAATTAGGAAAGACAGTTGTGTTTGACATGGATATGAGTGCTGGTGATTTTTTGGCTCTCTTTTATCTACTCAAAGTACCCGTGGAGACAATAAATCTTAAGGTAATATGATCTTTATTATTCAATGCTGTAAATTATTTATAAAATATTTGTATATGTATATGAATATGAGAATCATATGTGCATTACGTCTCTTTTTACTATTCTATCCCAGGCAATACTAGTAACTCCAACAGGGTGGGCAAATGCAGCAACAATAGATGTAGTCTATGATTTGCTACATATGATGGGTCGTGATGACATTATTGTTGGTTTAGGGGATTCATTTGGTTTAAACCAATCTTACCCGAATGACCCTAGTGTTGGCAACTGCAAGTACTCGAAAGCTGTCCCACATGGTAGTGGTGGCTTTTTGGATTCTGACACTCTCTTTGGACTTGCCCGTGATCTACCAAGAAGCCCAAGAAGGTACATTAATGCTCATTTACATGTTTATTCAGAAAACGTGCATGTTTGTTTTATAGAGGAAGCAAGATGGACTAACACAGGTTCGAGTTTGAAACTGGTCATTATGCATAATTGTACAGGTTGATATAGGTTGCCAAAAAATTTGTCCATTTTTCTACATATGATTAATGCATTAATTATGGTTAAATAGCAGCATGATTTCATTAACAACCTTAAGTGGCCATGCCAACCTCCTGAAAAAGGAGGGCTTTACCTGGCGGTGGGTTCAAATCATGGTTACCAAAATAAATAAATAAAATAGCAGCATAATTTCATTCAACTCTATGAAATAAATGCTTTATGGCTGTATAAACTAAAAGCGGATTTTAGACGTCTTCCAACCATTGATTTGATCTATTGGATCCGGTTTGAGATAAACACAACCCAAACTGACCCATCACAAATTGACATTTCCCCCTCTATTTTTTGCTGCCATGTTGTTTCTGCAGGTATACTGCAGAAAATTCTGTGGAGTTTGGAGCTCCTCGGACTACTGATTTCCCGCATCTTAGACAACCACTAGCACTAGAAGTTTGGAAGTCCATAGTGGAATCTATTGATCTTGGATCTAAAATTACCATTTTGACTAATGGACCATTAACAACTCTAGCAAAGATTATACTTGCAGACACACATGCTAGTTCTATCATTCAGGTTAGTGTTGATCCACGTGCTTTAGTAGTTCGGGAATAAAGTTCATAACTATACTATCCTTAAAGAATCCTGTATATATCATATATTGAATTGCAGGATGTACTCATAGTAGGTGGAAATGTCGACTACAAGAAGAAGAAAGACAAAGGAAACATCTTCAATGTTCCTATAAACAAATATGCTGAACTAAACATGTTTCTAGACCCTTTAGCTGCAAAAGTGGTGTTTGATTCGATGCTTGATATCACAATCATTCCTCTTGGTATGCAACGGAAGGTGTGTGCCTTTTCACATATAATTAAAAAGTTGAATCTAAAGAACATGACACCTGAAGCTCATTTCAGTCGACGTCTGCTGAGAAGGATGTATCTTTTGCAAAAAAGAAATCCTAGATATCGACATATGGTATTTCTATCTAACATCTTAAATTTGATGCTTATAGCCTTATATATACATGTTATTTGGTGGCAATTTTGACACATTTACACAAATGGCTTAAGCAATTATATATAACATATTGTAGGATACGTTCTTCGGGGAGATCCTTGGTGCAGTTATATTGGCTGGTGATCAACAAATTCTATCTCCAACCTTTAAAGTCAAACATCTTAAGGTTCATGCAACAGGACTGATATCTAAAGATGGACAAATTATGGTCGATAGAGAACAAAGAAAATCTTTTAAAGTATTGGACAAATTCGACCATGTATCATATTATGATGATTTTGCAGACCACCTTGCCGATGAGGCACAATCTGCAGTCATTGGANCACGAATAAGGTAAGATGAGAAGATCATGCTTGCGCTAATTTTACAGCGCATAAAATTAATGCCCACGTTGTCATGCACCTTCAGTGTATTACATGATTCATTGTGCTATAACCGAAGCATGATCCCAAAATTGTCACCAAATAAATTTGATCTGATATACTGAATGCTAGTAAACTATACGCAGGCAGCCCAAAAGCCCATTATGAATAACAAAAAAAAAAAAAAAAAGAAAGTAATTAACATCCCAAAAGACCTTTTTTATAACTTCAATGGCTTTAACATTCAGCGGGCCCAAATGTAATCTGTTAACGGAGAGTGCCGTCCCTACTGTGGTGGCTCCAAGTCTCCTATTTGCTGACCGGAAGCTTCCAAAATTGACTGTTTTTTTTTTTTTTTTTTTTTTTTTTTTTTTTTTTTTTTTTTTTTTTTTTTTTTTTTTTGTTATCATATGTTTTGGCTGCATGCGTATGGTATAGATCATATATCAGATCAAAGATGGTGACAATTTTGGGATTTCATGCTCGGTTATACACATAATCATGGGTATACACCTAATCATACGATTCATAGCATTAACTGATTGTTCAAAAGGACAGCTTAACATCCAGATCCATATTAAAAACAAGTACTTAAACTGTTCAAAAAGACAACATAACATCCAGCTACAGGTTCGAAACAAGTACTAAAACCAAACTTACAATCACTCTTGACGAGTCTTACTTTCAAAGTTACTTATGATATCCTCGTTGCTAACGGTGATGAAGACATCCCTCTCTATATAAGTAACCATACGATCATTCAACAACTGATCACCTGTATTACTCTTTAGTTCCTTTTCCACAAAAGCCATTCTCCAGAAACCTCTTTGAACACTAGCTGTCACGACAGAAAGTATCAACACCAACTTGACAAGCAAATAGACGAGATTAAACACTTCATGTTTTTTCACCTGCACAAGCTTCTTTGAGAGCTCTTTAATATCCTTCAACCCCTTAAATCTCTTATCTTTCTTCACATCCTGAATGTATTTGTCGAGTTGATCACTGAGATGAAGCAAATCAGCGGTCGAGAACTCGTTAGGATAAAATTCTGCAAGTTTGAGCAACTTTTTCTTATCAAAGGACGAAAAAGACTTAGCAGGGCTCAAACATGCCATACACCCAAGTAACTCCATACTTTCTTCATCAAATCGTTCGTTAAGCTCTTGAAGTTGTTTATCAATGATGGAATAGAATACGTCAACTTTGAAATGATGAAGGGATGTTGTAGTTGGTTCTGGTTCACGATTTCTTCTTGTTAGTTTTGGAGGATGCATATCTTCCATATTAGGAACATTTATGTCGTTTTTTTCACAAAAGGAAACAACCGAAGCTAATAAAGATTCCCATCCTTCGTTTCTTATTATTTGCAATTGTTCCTTGACTAACTTCACAAGTGACATGGCGTTAACAATGTCTTGATCTTTCTTCAGTAACGCGATGTTTAGTTCACTTGAAACTCCCAAAAGTGTCTTCATTAAATGTAACATGAAAACAAACCCGAAAGAGAAAACTTCTCTATCAACTGTGCTGAGATATGAATGATGAATCGCCTGTCTTAAAATGACATTCGCCATCATATCAAGCATATCAAGTATTTCATCATACGAGTCAATCACTTTCAAAACAGACTTATAGTGGGGCCCACAACTAGCTTTCTCATCTGAACCTTCACGAATTTCAACCTCAATGTCTTCAAAGACTTGTGCAAGGTTTTGGAAACGACTTTCAGTTGATACTTCACTTTCCTTCCAACAAACACCGACAAGAGTTATTAACTTTTCAAGAATATAGAAAAACATACCACAATCATCGTTTTTTTGGGAAACTGCAACAAGAATTGGTTCAAGTTGTTGAGCAAAACAATGAATGTAATACGCTGATTGAGTTTCATTCTTGATCAATGTTTTGAGACCACTGACATCATAGTACATCTTCCTAACGCCATTATAACTCTGCCCACGAACATTACTAAAACTCAGTGAATTCTTCAACAGCAAAGAACTTAGCGCATCCTTAAGAGATACGTCCTTCTTATGATCCATAACACGCGAAATACCAAGAAACTTCTCAACAACATCTCCCTTTTTATCAACATACCGCAAACACACCACAATATGCTCGTCACCTACATCATCCTCATACTCATCCACCAATATAGCAAAGTATCCATTAGGACCACCACATATATCGTTCACAATGGCTTTAGTTGTTTCTACCGAGCACGAGTTGATCAAATCATTTTGAATCAAAGGGGCCTTTTTCAACACATCTTTATCAAAATTCTCATCACCTTTTGTAACCATTTCTATCATCTCAACAAATTCATCATTGTTGGCAATTCTCAACAGATGATCTTCATTAATCTTGATTCCAAAGGATAAGTAAAACCTCAAACAAAGAACAGGAGCGAGTAATGGAGGCCGGTTCACTTGCTTATTATAGTAATTTATGATGTACATTAACAAATTGAGCTGTTGCGAGAAAATGTCCATACCAGAACCATTCTCGGATTCTTGAGTTTCAGGGCAAGTGTCATTTTGTTGCGAGGAAGAACCTTCTTCCAACTTTGCTTTCAGTTGAGCTGGAAAGAAGCTATCCATTGTGTCTACAGTCTAGTAAAATAAAAAATGCAAACAAAAGTACTCATTTAGATGTATGTTAAACTCTAGTTCAGAAAAACTAACACACACAATATTAGGGGGGTGTTTGCCTTTGTGTTTCACTTTTAGCCACAAAACGCAGTTTTGCCACAAAACCACGTTTTCGAAAAGTGACTCCTTCCATGCTGCCACAAAACGCAGTTTTGGAGGATGTAAACTACGTTTTCAAAGGCACACCCAAACACTTCAAATAGATTATTTCCGGTTTGCAAACGCAAAAAGCAGATAATCTGCTCCACAACGCAATGCCAAACACCCCATAGGTATCACAAGTAAAAAGTTTATCACATCAAATTAAAGATAGGCATTATATGTTGCCTTTCAAAAAAAAAAGATAGACATTATATGTAAAAGGATAGTCGGACGAGGTTTTCCCTTGTTACCTAAATGTACGCATGCTAACCTTCCTGTGACCATTTCCGACCCTTTCCCTCACACCTCTAAATGTGTAGTGAGACTTTGAACCCTGGACCTCTTGTGAGGTCATCGGGTGCCTAACCACTAGGCCAGTATCCTGGTGGTATCGACATTATATATTTATATGTAATAAACTATATTTTGGGTTTTTTTGTATATAATACCAACGAACTTCTTATTTTTTCCATTTTAGTCTAGCTGTTAAAAGATGGTTTTGCATAATAAAGGTCTAAAACCAGATTTAAAATACTATTAATTTGTAACAAACCTGTTACAAAACTCAAGTCTGCCTTTTGACTTAAGTTACTTTAGAAAGAACTAACAAGGACTACAAGGCCTAGTAAACGGCTACTACTCGCTACAAAGTCAATGGCGAGTCACAACAAAGTCATAACTTGATCAAACTTAGTCAAAACTTGATGTGAACTCAGTGAAAACTCAGATTGAACTATTTGAGCCATAGTATTAATGTTTATAAATGTATTGTTATCGTCGCATGGACAATCACCCAAGCCAATTACTAGCTACAACGTAGCCGACCGCTCAAGTACCTACCGAGTCTAACTAATAAAGTTTTTGTTACACAACAAAAAATAGGGTTATAAATAGTGACGTAACCATGACACAAAATGACCAGGTGCACTTAGAATAAACTAAACAATACTACAAACACAATTTCTGATGACATAGTGCATTTATGAAAAATCGAAGTTTTTTTTTTTAACAAAATTAACACTAAGTCACAAAACTCCATGAGACTAGACCCACCCTAGTTCCCTCGCTCGTTACTTCTTGAGGGGTAGTGTCTTTTCCTAGCTGTGTGTCGGAGATTTTTTCCTTACCCTTCTTTATACCTTTCACAAGATGCGCTAGTTGCCCCGTCTTTACTGCTTCTTCTATCTGCTTCTTCAACTCTCTACAACTGTTTGTTTCGGCGGCCGAAGTCTTCATGGAAGTGGAAGTACTTAGTCATATCTCTGTTTTTTCCTTTGCTTGTCATGCGAGGGGGTGGCTCGAAAGCCTTAGCAGCCCTCTCCGTTGCCAATATTTCTCTTGGAGACTTTGATAAGCTTCCTAGTAGGCCATGATTGGAGCTTTTGTGGTAGAGAGTAAATCTGTCGTGGTTCTTATTTTTCTGCGACCCTTCCTTCCCACGAAGGGTGCTTCAAGGGTTTACTACCATGTTCCCTATTTTCAATAGGAGCCCCATTGGTGGGCACCTCCGTGTCTGCGATCCAGGTGTATGTCTTTTCCATAAGACCTTTGTACGTGTCTGGGAGGTCGGTGGATAAGAATTCCACTGAAGTTCGGTTTCGGAGACCATGTATGAAGCCAAGGATACGTTNAAAAAAAAGTGGGTTCTTATAAATATGGGCTTAAACTAATCAACTTGGTCATAAACCAGCCCATTATGATGAATACTTTTTATATTAGTCCAACTAGAATACTAATGCGACTCTAATTCGTATCTTGTTTAATGTGTTTATCATCATATCATGTTATAATTCTTTCTCTATATATAAAAAAAAAAAAAACAAATTGAAGTCTTTATTAAAATTTAACAACGAAACTCTCTGATCCATACATAAGGTTAGTGCATTTTACTTTTACCATTGGTATGTTCAAGTTTGGTTAGAAAAAAAAATGTTTTCGATTCTAGTAAATCAGATGAATATTGATGCTTTGACGTTTATATGTTCATGCTGCATGTTAATATATTAGTAGGAGTTATTAACGTAACACTTAGGGCCCGTTTGGTTCGCAGAATGTTTTTGAAGGAATTGTAATCTTTGGAAGGAATTGTAATTTGAAGGAATTGTAATTCAAGAATTAGAATGTGTTGTAATTGTAATGTGATGGAATTGTAATTGATGAAATCTGTTATTATGTTTGGTTGGCTTGCAATCTAATGTATTCAAAATAATAATAATAATAATAATAATAATAATAATAAATAATATTATATAATAATAAATAATAACAATAATAATAATAATTATAGATAATAATAATAATAATATAATAATAATAATAATAATAATTAATAATAATAATAATAATATAATAATAATAATAATAAATAATATTATCTAATAATAATAATATTAATTAATAAAATAATAATAATAATAATAAAAATAATAATAAAAAATATTTAATAATAATAATAATAAAATAATAATAATAATAATAATAATAATAATAATAATAATAATAATAAATTAATAATACAATAATAAATAATATTATTTAATAATAAATAATAACAATAATAATAATCATAAATAATAATAATAGATACTAATTATTATTAATATTAAATAATAGATATAATAATAATATAATTATAATATTATATTTGTAATATTAATTAATAAAATAATAATAGTAATAATAATATATAATATTATTTAATAATTATAATAATAATAATAATAATAATTTAATAATAATAATAATAATAATAATAATAATAATAATAATAATAACAACAATAATAATAATATAATAATAAATAATAATAATAATAATAATAATAATAATAATAATAATAATAATAATAATAATAATAATAATAATAATAATAATAATAATAATAATACTTTTTTTAATATAATAATAAATAAAAATCATAAATTTAATATAAAAATAATTTTTAAAAAATTAATTATATATTTAGATATTTATATATAATATAAAAAGTAATAATATAAAACTAATTATTATAATTATTATTTATTTTTTTAGAATTAAATAATATATTAATAATAATTAATAATAACGATAACAGATAAGTACTGATATTTAACTCGTAGAAATCTGAATTACAACGTAATTCAACACATTCCATCAAGTTTGCTATGTAATCTGAATTACATCACTTGACGTAATTGGTTGTAATCCAATTACATTTCCTTGCAAAACAAACACCCGACGTAATGTAATCTGAATTACAATTCCATCCATCCTGCCAACCAAACAGGATTGTAATGTAATTCAGATTACAATTACAACAGATTACATCGAATTCCAGCGAACCAAACGGGCCCTTAAAATCTTAATTTGAGTCGTAAGATTTTGCTCGTTGATGAATACAGTGAAACAATAATCATGGATGCACGTATTAACATTGCGAGCGCACCACCATTGCCTACTCAACCAACAACAAGTAATGCCACGCAGCCGAGCTTAGTAGGCCCTGTGATATTCCTATTCACATGTTTCATCATCGGGTTTGTGTTTTTTGCCGTGATGGTTTCCTTACGTCCACGACCTTTGTACTCTATAACAACACACGGCGATTATGAGTTTCCAATGATGACAATGACGACGGAGCCCAAAATCAAGTATTACGTAAAGTCACCAGATGAGTTTGATAAGAAGTATCCTAATGATACTCCGGCCAGAGAACATGTTGAAAACCAAATCGTGGGCGCATACTTAAAGTTTGCTAGGAAACGTTGCAACTACGAAGAGAAGCAACACTTATTACGTCCAGATTTTCCAACTCCGATATGCGACAGACTTGTAAACGTGACGATTCAAAGTTAGTTCGCTTAAATAAATTAGACGTTATATTGATGCATAAGAGTTTAGGGCAATGGCCAAAAATTATTATTTTGTATTGTTTTTTAGGTAGTTGTTCAACAGGTTTCGTATTTAGTTTGTGATTTGCTTCCATGTTTAGAGTTTAGTTATATGATCTAATTGATATGACAGCGATTTTTTTTTTTTTTTTAATTATTATTATTATTATTATTTTTTTTAATACTTGTAAGTTAGGAAGTGAAAGTATATGGTGTTAGTCATGCACTTATGCTCAACAAATATGAAAATCGGATGAATAAAAAGACTCCTTTTTTTAATGTTTGAATATCGTTTGTTTAATTAACAAACCAATTTATAACCAAGTGTTTTTACTAGCTTTTTGTGTAAGACGCCGAGTTTAATTAGCACAAAAAGATGAAATGCATTACTATCAATAAGTAATAATTAAGCTCAAATTTCTTAGAGGTTGGCGACTTGTTGATGTCTCATATCACTGTATTTGTGTGCAACTCACCGTAACCATAATTTAGAGGTGACCGATACATAGCACTTTTTCGACATGTTTTATTACCTAAAAACATCGTATCTATAAACTTAACTGTGATCTTAAAATGTAGAGTAAACTCCAAAAATCGTTTGTGTGGTTAATTCAATTTGGCACTAATGATCAATGTCAGAAACTATTGGTAAGTATAATCCGTATCAGGCCAAATGTCTAACTCCTTACATTCCCGAGCGATGGTTTTCTGCAAAAATCCTTCGTTAGGCTCTCGGTGTAGCCACTCGACCAGCACCACCACCTCTATGTATATCACCTTTTCAACACACCACCTCACCACCTTTAAAGGCGTAATGGTGAGCACCATATCAAACACATAAAATACCTAATTTAATACAAACATACCCCACAATATACAGTTATACACCGGCAAATAAAAAAAATTATAAAACCGTGAATTATCTTTTATGTAACCAAACCATGGTAAAATACTAAAATTAACGAGGAAAAAAAAACAAATTAGTGTTATGCATGCATGTGACATGCAGAACCACACACAATGTTACAACAACATGAGCATTAAGTACTGATATACAATTATACATGATGCATGCAACTAAATCATATAAAGAAAAAGTTCAAAAGCAATGAACTGACCTGCAAATCGAATTCGGACCGGTTAAGCTTGAGGAGATACAACATAGCAAAGAAATCATGAGTATCAACATCTGTATCCAATACTATCCGTTTTTGAGGTTCACCAGATACAAAGTACAAACAACAGTGACGTCATCAATGTCAATAACATCTTCATAGTAATTGCTATGAATCAATGTAGAAATGATAGGAATCGTGATTCGGGTCCTTTAACTTGTGATGTTGTTTCGAAATGAACCCTGTAGTTTTACAAGAACCCTTGGAGAAAATGATAAAGAAGTGGACCTGTTGTGAAGTATGATTCTAGTCCTTTAAGTTATGATATTGTTTCGAAATGAACCTTGGAGTTTTGATGGTTTCAAAAGAACCCCTAGAAATAAAATAAAAGGTTGACATAACTAGGGCCAACAGTGACGTGACGTCATCCGAATCAATAGCATCTTCATTTTTACGATCAATTAGTGGATATTTACATGCGGTTAATGTCCAAATTGGTTACAAGTGGAATGATGATTCTGGTCCTTTAACTCATGATGTTATTTCGAAATGAACCTTATATCTTTGATGGTTTTAGAAGGACCCTTGCAATTTGGTTTTGATGTGTGGTCGGTGTGGACTGTGACATAGTTGTCATGATCTTGATCCTGATCTTACGATACTGCAAAGCGAAAATGATCTGGATCCTACATAGAATCTTTACAAGCTTAAGATCATATAGGATCCTGATCTTAACCGTACGATCTTAAGATTTAATCCAATCCGATCTTACTTTTCTCGAATTACAAACTAAAAAACTACAAATTTATGGTTTTTTTTTTTTTTTTTTTTTTTTTTTTTTTTTTAGAATTCAAAAAACAGTATGTTAATCTTTTAAACATTTCATAATCATAGTTTAGGACAACGTTTCTATGAAACATTCATAGTATTTTGTGTTTATAATGCATAAAATAATTTGTAGATTTGTATAATATTACAAAAACTATGAAAAACAACATTAGAATAGGATTTCAAAATCCCGATCCGATCTTACGATCACGATCTTGCAAAGACGAAAACGATTCTGGGTAGGATCCCGGTTTTGAAAACCTTGATTGTGGGGATCCGGGTAAATGGTTTGACCTTTTGCACATGGACCATGGAGCATTGATTGTGGTCCTTTAAGTTATTACATTATTTCGAAGTGAGCCTAGCTTGTAGTTTTAATGGTTTTGAAAGAGCCCTAGAATTTAGTTTGGCATGTGGACTGTGGACGATATTAGACTATTGGTGAATCGGGTAACCATGTTGGTGTTTAAAAGATGAGTCACATCAAGTCGACGTATGTTTAAAAGGTGGATTAACATACACGAAGATAATGTCTATATTAGCTTAAATTATTTTTTCGATCTTTTTGATTTTTCTCTTACTTGTTTTGTTAAATTTATAGAACATTAAAACGTGACATTTAAGTTACTAAACTTAAAAAATATTTTGTTGAACTTACAAAACGAGACATTTAAATTACTAAACTCATAAAAATGCATATTGAGATTACTAAACTTATTAACTATTAATTAACACAATACATAGGTTAATAAACAAAAAAGTTTCATATTCATATCGATCGTGTTAACATCTACTTTTATAGAGAAACATATGATCTTTAGTTATTATAAACTAGGTGATCTGAGTAAAAAATTAACCGAGTAACTTAAATGAACAAAAACTGCAAAATTAAGTAACATCCGTATGTGTTTACTATTAACCTTTTTTATCAATATTAAGGACGCAGTAAATGTTATGGGATCATTCGTTCTAATCCTATAATATAAACCGTGAAAGTCTAGTGGTTCATCTGGTAAAATAGCAAAGATATATTTATTGATGATGAGTTTTTGTGATCACAAAAAAGAGATTGCGTATGTATTTGTAATAAATGCATAGCTTTGTGAACAAGTAATCTTAAACCGTAAACCTAGTGGGCCCCAAAGCCTACAATTAGGCTTGGTCCAACCAACCTAGTGATCGAACATATCTGGCTTCACGGATCTTGCAAAATGATTCCTAAAGTCCAAATTTACCTATATCACTTAAACGACTCAAATAAAATTTCTTTGATGTACAAAAAAAGTCTCAAAATAAAAGCTAGTGATGCAAAATGCAAGTTTGGTATATAGAATAGCAAAAAAATTAATTCAATATATATAAAAAAATACGTTGACAAGTAAGATATATTTATAGACCATTATCCCTTCAATTAACTAGTAAATAAAATACAATTCGGAAGTAGGTACAATATAATTACTACAACACATATACACAATTATTAATTATGCATCGACCCGTGAAGCATATTCGCCTACAAATAAAAAAACAAAGTCAAACAACATTGCTTGTGAACTTAAATTTGCTTATTATTAATTTTTGTATGATAACGTGCCAATTGACATTTTTCGTTTAAATCATTTTTCATTCTTAAATTAAACTCCACTGAAATTGCTTACCGCTAAAGTTTAATTCAACTTGCAGTGACGTGTCTTAATTGCTTGAAGATATCAAGATAAATTGATATGTACACCATTAAAACTAATGTTAACATTACAAAAATACATTTGTAATGCATATGACCCACAATCACATCTGCATGTTTATAGTTGTGAATATATAGGTGTAAACGAGACGAGACAACTAGTGAGTTATTCGAGATTGATTCGTAAACTACTTTACACCGACTCGATATAAACAAATTGAGCTTGTGCTACTCGAGTAAACTTTCAAGCCAAATTCGAGCTCCAAAATACTTGTCTCGTGACTAGTCGTGAGCCTTATCAAGTTTCAAGTACATTACACTTTTACTCTTGCATATACATGTAATAAACAAATTTGCATATAAAGTCGAGTCGAGCTTGATATATTGATTTTTCATCGAGTTCTAGCTTGAAATGTGGAAATAATCGAGCTCTTTTAAATGACGAGTCGAGGTTGAGCTCTTTTAAATCAAGTTTCAAGTACATTACACTTTTACTCTTTCATATACATGTACTAATAAACAAATTTGCATATAAAGTCGAGTCGAGCTTGATATATTGATTTTTCATCGAGTTCTAGCTTGAAATGTGAAAATAATCGAGCTCTTTTAAATGACGAGTCGAGGTTGAGCTTGAAATATAAAACTTGGCCAAGCTCGAGTCGAGTATCTAAATCAAGTATAAAGAATCGAGTCGAATTCGAGCTTAATAGTGTTCAACTCAACTCGGCTTGTTATGTTTCTATGTACAAATCACATATTGTAGTGTGCATATCAGCTAAAAAAAACATGGATTTATAGAAAAGTAATGTATCATAAATATCGTAAATACATATCATTTAAGAATTACGTCACTAAATAGAATAAACTACATGCAATTGTTGTCTTTGGATGCCTTTGAATTTATTATCGTGTTTTATAGTCTTCTTTTATTTATTTGAAGGCTATAGTCTTCTTATTTTAAATGGTCATCGATGTATATTTTATTTCATGGTCTGTATATTTTATGTCATAGTTGATCATGACTAATAGGATTTTAAAAATAAAAAATAAAAAATATCGTTGGAGGTTAGCACTTGCATCTATCTAATACCACATGGAGAGTATATATATACACGCACATTTTAATCTAGCACATACCACTCACTCACCCTCTTTATCTTCCCCCTCCTCCACCACCATCATCACCGACAATGTCGCCACTTTCCCTCGCCCTCACCACCACCGCTCAGAACCCAGGTCCGTTTGGAGATGATTATGATGCTCCCGGCGGTTATTAAAGAGATGAAGAGGCCGCAAATTCAACAAACGGTGGTGGTAGATTTGTGGCTCCAGTGATGGTTGATTGGTGTTTATTATTTTTATTTTTGTTTGTGTATTAAAGTGACAGTGGGTATTATGTGTCTACCAAGATACATTGCCCATGCATGCAAAAAATAAATTGGTCTATTATTGTTATGAATACATATGAAACGAATGTACGGATCACTTAATATTCGAAGTGTGTATTTTTATCTTGATATGACATTGTATGTTGGTACTCCACCCCACCTTGTATTTTTCTAAGTTGAATGTGATATAATTCTCTATTGAGTTTCCCTCTATTGTTGTCCTTGTTCTTCTTATTCTCTCTTCGATCCCTTTATTATTTACAAAAAGCTATCATAGTGAATTTTCTGAAGATTAAGGCTATGTTTGGCAAAAGTAGCAGTGAGCAGTAGCAGTGAGCTGTGAGCAGTAGCTGTGAGCAGTAGCCAAAAAAGCTCACAGCTTCATAAAGAAGCATTGGGAAAATGAGCTTTCCTAAAAAATAGCAAAGCCCACAGCTCTTATGCCAAACGAACATTAAAAATTAAAAAGCTCATTGTTCACCGCTCATTGCCCAAAAAAGCTCCAAAAAGCTTTGTGCCAAACATAACCTAAAGATTAAAGATGAACAAGCTAAAGAAATTTGATACTGAAGTTCAAAGTGTGACTCCAATAGAACCCTTATGATTTTGAACAACCAATCACCAACAGCAACATCATCCCATCCCATCCCATCGTGTAAAGAATATCATATATATGATGATTTACTGAAAAGTTTAATAAGTCAAATGATTAAAATTGTCAAAAATGCGGAACAGAAACTAACAAAAAACTGTATTATACTGGAAATGAAGGATAGACAAAAGGCATCTTTGACCAAACCCCCCTTATGTGTTTATAAATATAACGAGAATGTATGAAATGAGTTTTCTAAAAGTTTATATAATTTTAGATATTGTGCACACCTTTATAAATTTAATAAGTGTTAGAGTTTAGTTTTGACAAATTTAAAAATAATTACAAACCCTAATTTATACGTTATCCGACTTTCGGGTTTTATGTCGCTCTTAATAGTCTATATATGTTCTAACCCGAAAATAGTCATGTCTAGGTTAGTTTATGGAAGGTAAACGAGTCTATTTTTCTGATCGTGGGTCCTACCACTTCAGTGTTATGTAAAAGAGGTCAAATGGGTTCAAATATTGCTAATTGTCAAATTTGAGTTTTTATTTATTTAGTTATCCCGAATTAGAAAATTCATTACTTAACGTAAAGAGTTATAATTCGGTTTTTACGTTTTTGACAGGTATTTGAGTGTAATTATCAAATTTACAGGTCCCACTGTTAAAAAATTCCATAACAAATGTTAAATTACTAATTTACCCTTATATGTCAAAACTAATTTTTTGGTGCACATTTTGGTCCTACCAAAATGGCGATATCTTAAATTCTACAACTCAGTTTGTTCCCGTTCAAGCGGCCACGTTTAAGTTAAAGAGTATACCACAACTTTTATTTGAAGCCCAATAGTTGTTCTTAAAAAGGTTTATGAGTTTTTAGCCAATACATTTCAATGAGCAGTTTTTGACATAGTTAATCAGGAGGAATTACAAAATGACCACCTGGAAAATAGAAGCGAAGATGTAGACCTACAACCATATATTTTTTTCCTAAGGTCATTACACACTGATTTGATCAGTTTATCCTATCTTTGCTACTGATCTTAATCAAACTTTTATAACTATAATATAGGACTTGTTTAAGCTAGTTTTTATGATTTAAATGTTATGTACAATGTCTCAATATTACAAAACAATACTTATAACATAAAAACACATGGAATACAATAGCTTATTACAAAGAAATTGAATAGGAACAAGAAAAATATTTATGATCTTACAAGGAAATGAGGAAAACAACAGGAACTCAAAACAATCAAACCTTCTAAATCACCAACAACTAAACCCAATCTTCAAATCTTTAATCCAATCTTTATATACCCTTTTTTAAACCCTTGTAAAACCTTTATCTTAATAACTCAAGAATACATGAATTAACCCTTAAAATAACAAACTTGTCAGAAAAAATGAACCAAGAGACTTGTAAAGTAACTAAACCTTCAACCTATCACACAATATCTTGCATGTGGCTAAAAAATCAAATGATGGATTGATGATGGTGGTTATGGCGTACGGTCAAGAGAGGAAAAGTGATACGCCTGGGCCGAGCCCATGGCCTATTTAGGTCTTAGGGTTTTACGCTAATTTGTCTTATAAATACTCTTGTAATCATTTATTATAATTAATCAATCAAAGTTTAAGATAAACAAATATCTAGTTCTTCTCTCTATTTTCTGACGGAGTCAGCACATGCTTGAAGTGGTGCCTTATCCCGATACAACCCCTAACCGGGTCGTATCAATTGGTGCTTTCATCGAGAGCTCTCGCTGAGAGGGTTTTTGATTAGGGTTTCCAATTTAATATATATATATATATATATATATATATATATATATATATATATATATATATATATATATATATATATATACTGTTCACGACACTGTTCATCGACACTGTTTACCGATATTGTTCATAGTTACTGTTCATCAAAAAAAATTTCCCTGTTCTTCGAGTTACTGTTCATGGCATCGGGTCGCAACGATCGAGACGCACTATCTAAGCTTTTGCAAATGGGTATGGTGGCCGAATACGAGAATGATTTTAATATTCTTAAAAATCAAGTAACGGAGATCTCAGAGTCTTTACTTATATCATTTTATATCTATGGACTTAAACTAGATCTACAATGTTTACTCTTACGGTCAAATCCCAAAGCTCTAGACGAAGCTTTTTCATTGACCCGTGCGGGTGAAACACGCTTCGCGAACCTAGATATTTGGGAATTTTTGAGGTCCCATCCTTTAACTTTGGGAGAAGACTTCTTCAAAGCTCGTATCATCGAGGTTTGTTTTGAGACAATTGCAAAGGAAGAGAAAGAGCACATCGTTGAAAAGAAAATAGATGCCATTCTACCATTAGAGGGTGAGTTTGCCTCACCTAAGGCTGAAGGATCATTGATTGCCGATGAGTATATTGGAGTTGAAGAGGTTGTGGGTGGTGGCGAAGCGCTTAAGGTTGGCGAGGATGAGTTGAATAGTGTGATATCGACACTGAAGGATGGAGGTGGTGGCTTTGATAGTCGTTTGGATCAAATAAATTTGAATTTAAGTGAGGAATTAGCAGACTCTCAATCTGCATATTCTTCGTATCACCTTGAGGGCAAGGTGATTTTTGAAGGAGTGGGGAGTGTTACGGCATAGGTAGCGGAAGACGGAAGAATGGTATTGTGTTATGTCCAAGGCAAAGGGATACGAAAGAAGAAAAAGGTGAAGGTTGCAATTCAAAGAAGATTATGGGATCCCGGATTACGCCAATGTTGCAGGAGGACGGACTGCCCAAGCGACTCAAGAAGTCCAAACGTATGGCATAAAGATTATGTCATATAATCTATCTTTATTTACGTGTCTTTGTTTAGGACTGTTTTTATGTTTATTTCGGAAAGTCAATTAAGAAAGTTTTAAGACAACACCTTGAGGGCAAGGTGGTTTTGAAGGAGTGGGGAATGATACGCCTGGGCCGAGCCCATGGCCTATTTAGGTCTTAGGGTTTTACGCTAATTTGTCTTATAAATACTCTTGTAATCATTTATTATAATTAATCAATCAAAGTTTAAGATAAACAAATATCTAGTTCTTCTCTCTATTTTCTGACGAAGCCAGCACACGCTTGAAGTGGTGCCTTATCCCGATACAACCCCTAACCGGTTCGCATCAGAAAGAACATGGAAAATGGGACTTACATTTTAGATTGCATGAACAAATGAGTTAGTTGTTGGTTTAAATCTTGAAGTGGAAAACACATAAGCATGGAAGAACCAGGTGTAGGATATGGGGACACATGTACTTGTGGTTGAGTCATTTGGTGTGTGTAGTGGAATGTGAGTGGGTTGATTTTGTATAAAACTTGAGCTACGATGTGTAATTTGATCTTGGTAATTGCAAACGTAAAGTTTTAAAACAAGAAATGTAAAATCGGGTAGTAATAAAATCTAAAACATATAACAATGTTAAAACTTATTAACATAACCTATTTTAGTATTTTAGGTAAGTCATGAGTCTATCGGAGTATTTAAACATCGCTAAAACTGAAAAAATAACCCGTCAACGCATAAAACATAAAAGGTACAAAGTTTACGTAAAAATAGAAAAATAACAAGAGGACATATAAGAGCTTTGCTACAAGCTCCTACTAAATCATCCAACAAATCTTACTACACTCACAACAATATTAAATAGTTTTTTTCACTCATTTTCTCTCTGCATCCAAACCGTAAGTTCTGCCAATTGGCAGGATCTTGTGACTAGGCAGTTTTGTAGGATGATTTAGTAGGAGGATTTAGCATTTTGGACATATAAAACAGGGCTGAGCAATCTCAACCGACGACCGAAAACCGACCGACGCTCGACTCTGACCGACACCGACCGACACAAACCGACCTATACTCGGGTCGGGACTCGGTTTGGGTTTTCCAGCTTGTCGGGACTCGGGTTGGGTCGGGAGTCGGGATTACCCGAGAAAACACAAAGAATAACATACAAACCGGTTTCGTTTCGGGACTCGGGTCGGGAGTCGGGATTACCCGAACTAGACTCGGGTCGGGATTCGGTTAGGATTTATCGGTTTCGGGATGGGTCGGGATCGGGTCGGTTTCGGCCCGATGATCGGCCCTAATATAAAACATGAATATAAGAAAAATAAAATGCATATAACTTATAGACTAAACATAGTCTAGGGTTGGTTGCTAATGAAGCGTACGCGAGTGAACTTACTTAGTTACACGTAAAGAAGTTAAAATATTAATAAGTAAAAGTAATTAATTAAATATTGATTTGAAAAGTACGGGTGGTTACAAATAATTTAAAGCCGTCCTTATAATATATTTTTTATTTGTATACCATAGACAATCATGGAAAACAACGACGATTTGAACACTATCTACCTTGTCATTTAACTACACATGTTTTGCTAAGTTACTTTCACGTTAAGTAGGACGGTTAATTCTTCAACCCCAGTTACACAACATGAGTAAACACAACAATTAATTTTGTCAATATATACGGAGTAATAAAAATCCCAAGGCATCTATCCAAATATACGGGGTCATAATAATGTCATATTCTTAATCAGTTCCTTTTTAACATGGATTGTATTGTAGCAATTCTTATATATAATATAAACTTCGGTTGTCTTATAAATGCAAAAGACCTCTAATAAATGTTTCAAGAGTTGATTATTCCAAATATGCCCTTCAAGTGTGATTTCAACAAATGTAGTTTGTACGATACAATATGTTTTGCATGAGAAATCGTGCACAAAAGTTTGTACGGTACAATATGTTTCAAGCATCTCTAAACCTCAAAGAATACAAAACTAAAAATGTCATGAATGCATAAATTAAACACACCAACTAGTGGTTAGTCTTTTTACCTTCCCATCCATGAGTTACAAATATTTTATCAACTATATAATGTGTCAAAAATCACACACAACAAACCACAACTTCCTCCACACCGCGTGCACATTAGGCTACAACTTATAATGGTGGTAAAGTAAGCATCATATCGTCTTACTTATTAATCATATTGATTTATATTAGTTTATGTAAATTTCGCGTGTGTTTTGTGTGTGTAACAATGTAGGACATAAAGATGGTGCTTAGAAGGTTTGGTAGTAACATCATCTTCTCTAATGGTTTAAGAGATCCTACACATCGTTGTCTTATCAATTAAGTGGAACATGCACGAACATTTTTACTTTGATTAACTGTATTTAAGTTACTAACGATCAACTATATCTAATTGTTTTTTGTAGCACGTCAAGAAGCATTAAAGAAAGAGATCGAGAAGTTACAAAAATTGTATCAAGAACAAAACATGCAAAAGGCCAATGAACAACAACGACAAAGAAAACAACAACAACAACAACAACAACAACAACAACAAGAACAACGTCACGGCCACCGGTGGGATGAATACTTAGCATTCATATTAATAGTATGTTACAAATTAAACATGCAATATTTTACTTCATGTAATACCGATGAACGGGCCAATACTATTGATTCGTTAGCAAGTAAGTTTATTGAAAATAATGTGACGAGTATTCAATTTTTAGTCAATAATTATTACTACACTTTGTTGGTGCATTTTAATATTTTTGCTCTTAATGTAGTTTTTTGTCTTGCGGTGTGTTAATGTCACTTTCTTAATTAAACGTCGTGGAATATTGCGTGACTTGATATTTGATATAATTGTGAAAATTATGTCGATGTTACATATTGAAAATGGTAGTATATAATAAAAATATAATAAAAATATCTTCACACTATCATCTTAACAATGAGAATCTTTTAAATCAAAGAAGTTTATAAAGGAGAAGAAAATTGTATTTCAAATGTTATCCTACACCTATCACGAGGTAAGCATTATTCATTTGAGTTTGAGATCATGTGATTCATGTCGTCATACTGTAAATACTTAGAGTGAGTTACTAATGAATGCTCCAAATTCGATATTATAGTTTATGGAAAAATGTTGTAATAATGCATTAATTAAAAATAATAATTTATGTAACTTACTCATATTAAAATATTACATATGAAAAGCCTCATTTAAATATAACATTTTGCAAAAAACCTCTTCACATTAAAGAAAGAGATGGAGAAGTCACAAAAATTGTATCAAGAACAAAACATGCAAAATGCCAATGAACAACAACGACAAAGAGAACAACAACAAGAACAACGCCACGGCCGCCGGTGTCAATATAGATGAATACTTAGCATTCATATTAATAGTACGTTACAAATTAAACATGCAATATTTTACTATACAAATTATAATTTATTATACGAACTATAATTTATACTCTTGAATATACTAATTACTTTAATGTTTTATGTTTTTATAGTTTTGTTAAAATGGAAATTTGTTTCATAGTTCTCTTTTAATAATGTAATTTATTGAACAACGAAGTCCGTCTTTCACAAAAAATGAGAGTTTCAAACATGAACCAAAAATTAGTCCCGAACATTACGAAAAAAACAATTAGATCCAACCTGTGTGCATCGCATGGGTCCTGAGGCAGTCCAAACCTTTGTGCATCGCACGAGGATGAATATAAAAGGTCTCCAACATTAATGTCATTCCTTCGTATTTAAAATAATTTATGTAACTTATACATATTAAAAAATTACATGTAAAGAGACTCTTTTCAATATAACTTCTTGAAAAAAAATCTTTTCATATATACTTTTTTAATGTCAATAAACTATTTTAAATGTGTGTCATGCCTAGAAATGTGATACCATCACAACTTAGATATATAATTACGAAAATAATTGCCGAAGATTACGCTATAAAAACTTATATACAGCCCATGTGCAACTCAATAAAGTATTTTAAATATGTATAAAGCTTAGCAAATGTGTGACACCATGAAAACTTAAATATAAAATGACAAAAATAAATGCCGAATATTACGCTATAAAAACTTCTATACAGCCCATGTGCATCGCACGTATTTTAAATCTATGAAAACTTTTATACAACCCATGTGCATCGCACGGGAATTGTTGACTATCATAAGAAATAGTTATAACTTAGCCCGATGTATTAATATTAGTTAGTTCAAATAAAAAAAGATAGAGTCAATACCAAAATAAATAGACAAAAAATATTACGTCAAAAAATACATCTTATTCGTAATTTTCTAGCTTCTTGCTAGTTTTTCAATAAAATGCCGTTCAAAAAAAAAAGAAAAAAAAAATAATAGGTAACATGAAAAACATCATATTGGATAGATAATTACTTTCACAAAACAAACTTAAAACACTAATTTACTATTCGTTAAACAAGAAATTTCCTAGAAGCGACCCCCAATACCACATATGGAGAGTATATATATACGCACACTTTAATCTAGCACATACCACTCACTCACCCTCTTTATCTTCCCCCTCCTCCACCACCATCATCACCGACAATGTCGCCACTTTCCCTCTCTTTCCTCGCCCTCACCACCACCTTTCAGAGCCCGGGTCCGTTTGGACTCTTCGGAGATGATGATGATTATGATGCTCCCGGCGGTTATTAAACAAATGAAGAGGCCGCAAATTCAACAAATGGGGGTGGTAGATTTGTGGCTCCAGTGATGGTTGATTGTTGTTTATTATTTTTATTTTTGTTTGTGTATTAAAGTGACAGTGGGTATTATGTATCTACCACGATACATTGCCCATGCATGCAAAAAATAAATTGGTCTATTATTGTTATGAATACATATGCAACGATCGAATGTACGGATCACTTAATATTCGAAATGTGTATTTTTACATTAATATGACATTGTATGTTGGTACTCCACCTTGTATTTTTCTAAGTTGAATGTAATATAATTCTCTATTGAGTTTCCATCTGTTGTTGTCCTTGTTCTTCTTATTCTCTCTTCTCTTTCTTATTTACAAAAAAACTATCGAAATGAATTTTCTGAAGATCAAAGATGAACAAGATAAAGAAATGTGATACTGAAGTTCAAAGTGTGACTACAAGAGAACCGTTAGGATTTTGAACGACCAATCATCTTATTTATTAAGATAGTACCCGCTCATAGCGACGACGATAAATATAGTGAATGTACTACAAATTCAACTCTCCCCACAATTTCTTACCTGTTTAGTGAAGTAGGTACACAACACTTCCAATGTTTATGCATTTGTTGTATGTTTATGTTTGGGTTTCCCGTAGCTTTCCTGCAATGCCATATTGACATCATCATTCTCGCATGCACAAAGACCCTCACACTCTTTTACACATGTACAAAGACCCTCGCATTCTCTTAATCGTCAAACACTCCCTCCATATACATATAATTTTGATGAATCAAGTTTGTATCAATTCAAATTAAGATTAAAGTAATTGAATCAAAATAAAATAAACCCACTAAAAATACATAATACTAAATATTCACAAAAGTATATACAAAAGTATATGAAAATAGATATTGAATTAAGGAGCCAAAAAAAATTCAAAAGGAAAAGATGGGTTAAAATGTGAAGGCTAAAGGGTTCGTCATTCTTCTTAATCTCTATCGATACCAATATTCCAAAAAAGGCGACAAAACCACAAATACACGCCCAAAACCATGACCGTGATACTTGTGATTGCTCACTCCTTAACTCGAATAACCTAAAGACTAGGATTAAATAATCTTCACCAATAATATTACTCCAAAAAGAGCGACAAAACCATAAATGCTCATCCAAATCCATGAATGAAACACCCATGATTGCTCAATACCCTGATTCGAGTAAGCTAAAGCTTGAATAAATAAGGGTAGGATAAGGCATGAGAAATATTTATTATTGATGTAAATTAGAAATAAAAATAAACAAAACAAATAGATTAAGTTCGACACAACCAATTGCTACTAGCTACAACCTTACCACAAACCCAAAAGAGACACTTATCATTGACTAACTCACGTTTTAACATGGAAAACACACGCTTTAGTAGTACATGAATGAGACTCAAATATATCTAGATCAACATCATTGACATAACATAAAAAGTTGGCTATCCCGAATAACCAAATCCCATAGGATCACAAAATATACAATACGATAATGGCAAAATTACAGCCACTGTACAGTAAAATTAATTGGTTTGTATTACGTACCACTTAAACTACTAACTCATAATATACTTTTTTTTCTTTACATAAACATAAACTGAGAACCAAACTAATGGTACATTACTTTGTAATTTCACCAATAATACTCCATCTATGATATAACTTGAAATGCATAGAAACTCGAATGAATAAAAACAAGTGAAAGTAGTAGTACAAGAATATTACACAATATTCGTACTTCTACATTCCCTTTGCAATGTGCAATTTTCCCGACCAATGTCTCTCTAAAAAAATCGAACGAAAAACTCATGCGAACACAGGAAATATACGGGATACATAAAGCAACTACGAACCAAACATGGACTTTAATTTACACGGTAGGCTAAGGTGTAAAGGTGTAACGAAATATAAACATTTAGTGGATGAAATAAACGAAAGATACGCTTAACATGTTATACTAGGTGTATCTTACTCTAAAGATGAGAGTAACAAAATTTATATGGGTGGTTAACTAACCAGTGTAGTTGGTTAATAGACAAACATATATAAATGACATGGACCATATGGGTGTATCATAATAATTTTTCCTTTTATGTTGATTAAAGCCGATTACACCAGGTTTCCTTAATGCAATGCTTTTTATAGTGGTTTCGAACAGATATGTTAAGCCAAGTTCTAAAGTCTACATCAATCCACCGGCACACTCACATTTTTGTGGAATATGGGGTAAAATAGGGGAAACGGAAAGGCTTAAATTCTCACAAATGAAAATAAGGGTACTGTGTGCGAGTTATGCTACTAATAATCTACGAAAAATATGTGAAAATTTTAAATTTTAGCATATTTTAGGCATTTTTCGTAAATATTGGACAAGTAAAATTCTAATTCTATCCACCTCCCCCACTTGAACTGTACAACGCCCTCATTGTACAAATGAAAATTAAAACATTAAGAGGGTAGAATTAGGAACAAAAACTCCCTGATGTTGCTCGGTATGATCCCTCATGGTAAGAATGTGAGCAAATGATGTGTATGTAATCTGTCTCCATTAAATACGTCATATTGCCAGAGTTAAATACGTCGTATATTTTCAAATCACGATATACTTGGACTGGGGAATAGATTATCAATAAGGTGCATGGCCAGAGCTTCATACACAGTAGACCTTAAATAGTTGACTTGGGCTTTGACCGTAGAGCTTCCAATACGGCATATTGCCAGAGCTTAATACGCCGTATGCTTCATATTCACCACTACCTGATGAATTCATCTAGATATTAATACGGCATATGCCAGAGTTTCATACGTCATATGCTCTTTGCATGTTACATACAAAATCATCAACTAAGCTCCAAATCATGTCTTTTTTCATCCTTTAAACTTAACAATGCCAAGACCATAAACCTGTTACAATACATAGACCACAGAAAAACAAACTTGAAATATCTTGTTAATCATCGACTATAAAATAAAAAATAAGAAAAATTCAGGTCAGTGTGTCAATACACCGTATCCATGGAAATAAGAGAGACCATTGTATACTCGCAATGTCTAAGAAATAAGAGAGACCATTGTAATCAGTTACAATGTCTTGAGAAGCATTCTTAGATTACAAAAATGTAAGAGTAAATGCATGATCGGGGATACAGGGTTGGACATGATGTTCTGGAAACCACGCATACGTGGTCAAAAATCATATCAAGTATCTATATAAATAACGTTTATATAAATTGAATAGTGATGTTCTGGAAATAGAATAATGATTGAAAAGTAAATCAAGTATGTATATAAATATCATTTATATAAGCAAAACAGTGATGCTTTAAAGAACAAGCATAGCACATGGAGAGTGTAGGGCGTTAAAGACTGGGTTAAAAGTGGTTATAGTCTAGGTATAAAATGCAACCCGGTTCTCTTTAACTGGAGCTCTGATACCAATTTGTAACACCCCCAATCTCGAATAGCAGCGGAAGCTAAGCGAGACTATTACTTCATAGCACAAAGTACAAGTTACAGAAAACGACCTCTAAATGAGACGTTTTGATATAAATTATCATTCGATTAATATAAAACACCAAAGTTTATAAAGAGGTCCCAACAAGTTCAAAGTACATAATTAGTACAACATAAAAGTTTTAAAGTTTTATCGAATGATAATGAGATGCAAAGTCTTCAAAATATCCGTGCGACTTCATGCCAGCTAGTACCTTAAGGACCTGAGATAAAAACATACTAAAAAGTCAACACAATAGTTGAGTGAAATTTATAGGTTTAATGTTTAAAGTAATGGACAACAAGATTTCAAAGTTATAGTTATAATTGCAACGAATACAATAATCATTAAAATAGTTATTATTGCCCTAATAAGTAATTTGCCATTTACCTAGGTATTTCAAATATAGTGCGTTTGGTTGTCTATCTAATCGACACAAACGTGATTCCTCAATCTTAATAGGCTTATTCACAATATTCGTGTTTACATAAATATTCATGTTTACATAAAGTAATTAATAGTTCATAATGTAAGGACTTTCTAGCAATAGTAGTACATGGACAATAATACTTTCAAATAAGTACACAGTTTTGAACACTTGTGTCCATAGTAAAAATTAGCATGTATCTCCTCAAGGAGTTTATAAAACAGTTATATAGTGAAAATAGGGCTATGAACTCACCTTAATGATAAATAATAAGAAATAACGAAGTAAAATGAAATGGGAAGCCGCAAGCTATAATAACGACCTAAAACATAATGGGTGTGTCTTAGGTTTATAAATATAACGAGAATGTATGAACTTAGTTTTATAAAAGTTTATATATTTTTAGACATTGTGCACACCTTTATAAGTTTAATAAGTGTTAGAGTTTTGTTTTGACAAATTTAAAAAAAGTTACAAGCCATAATTTATAAGTTATCTGATTTTTGGGTTTTATGTCGCTCTTAATAATCTATATGTTCTAACCCGAAAATAGTCATGTCTAGGTTTATTAGTTTATGGAAGGTAAACGAGTCCATTTTTTTGATAATGGGTCATACCACTTTGGTGTTTATGTAAATGAAGTCAAATGGCTTCAAATATTACTAATTGTCAAATTTGAGTTTTTATTTAATTAGTAATGCCAACTTAGAAAATTCATTATTCCTAAACCGTAAAGGGTTATAATTTGGTTTTTATATCTTTGAAAAGGTATTTAAGTATATTTATCAAATTTAAAGGTCCCAATGTCTTAAAATTTTCATAACCAATGTTAAATTACTAATTTACCCTTATATGTCAAAACTTATTTTTGGCTGCACATTTTAGTCCCACCAAAACGGCGATATCTTAAGTTCTACAACTTGGTTTATTCCGGTTCAAGCGGCCATGTTTAAGTTAAAAGAGTATACTACAACTTTTATTTGAAGCCCAACAGTTAGTTCTTAACAACGTTTATGAGTTTTTAGCCAATACATTTTTAGTGTGCAGTTTTTGACATATTTTATCGTTTATTTTCCAGTTAATTCATCAGGAGGAGTTATGGAATAAACCACCTGGCAAATCGAAGCGAAGACGTAGACCTACAACCCTATATTTTTTCCTAAGGTCCATTACCTACTGATTTGATTAGTTTATCCTCTATTTGTTACTGATCTTAATCCAACTTTTATAACTATAATGTAGGGCTTTTTTAAGCTAGTTTTATGATTTAAATATTATGTACAATGTCCCAATATTACAAAACAGTTGTTGGTTTAAATCTTGAAGTGGAAAACACATATGCATGGAAGAGCCGTGTGTAGGATACGGTGACACACAAGGACACATGTTCTTGTGGTTGAGTCATTTGGTGTGTGTAGTGGGGTGTGAGCATGGCGGAGCTAGAACTTTTTTGTCGAGGGGGCAAAATATAATAATTTTTAGAAACTACACTAAAAATTGGTCCGTTGGGGGGCAAATTACAAAAAAAGCCGAAAATTTTCGAAAATTTACACTACAATTTTTTTCGCCGGGGGGTCACGTGACCCCCCGGACCCCCCTTTATCTCCGCCACTGGGTGTGAGTGGGTTGATTTTGTATAAAACTTGAGATACGATGTGTAGTTTGATCCCGGTAATTGCAAACGTAAAGTTTTAAAATACAAAACGTAAAACCGGGTAGTAATAAAATCTAAAACATATAAAAATGTTAAAACTTATCAACATAACCTATTTTAGTATTTAGGTGAGTCATGAGTCTATCGGAGTTAGGGGTGGAAACGAGCCGAGCCGCTCGTGAAAAGCTCGGGATCGGATCGGTAAAAAGCTCGAACGAGCCGAGCCTAAACGAGCTCGAGCCCGAGCTCGAGCCTAAGTTTGGGCTCATTTAATAATCGAGCTCGAGCCCGAGCTCTATACAAAAAGCTCGAGTAGGCTCGCGAGCCTAAACGAGCCTTTGAAATATATACGTATATATATTGTCTATACGTATAAACGAGCTTAAAAGTAGTAAACGAGCTCGAGCCTTATGTAATTAACGAGCCGAGCTCTATTCGAACTTTGTTTTCTTTAACACATTATATAAATTAGTCGAGCTCGAGCTCGAGCTCGAGCTTTTGAAAATTTTCACGAGCCGAGCTCGAGCTCAAAATATAAAGCTCGAAACGAGCTCGAGCCCGAGCTCGAGCTTTATATATATAAACGAGCCGAGCTCGAGCTCTGGCGAGCTCGGGCTCGGCTCGGCTCGTTTCCACCCCTAATCGGAGTATTTAAACGTCGTTATTAATATTATCATATTTTATTAGATTTGAATTTACATAGAGGTGGAAGGCAAGCGAGCAACAAGCTGCGCCGCTAGCCCTTTTTGAATTTACATAGATTTGAATTTACGTCGTTAAAACTGAAAATATAACCCATAAACACGTAAGACGTAAAAGGTACAAAGTTTACGTAAAGGACATATAAAATATGAATATAAGAAAAATAAAAAGTATATAACACGTAGACTAAACATAGTCTAGGGTTGGTTGCGAATGAAGCGTACGTGAGTGAACTTAGTTAGTTACACGTAAAGAAAGTTCAAATATTAATAAGTATACTTGATTAAATATTAACGTGAAAAGTACGGGTTGCTACAAATAACTTAAAGCCGTTGTTATAATATATTTTTTATTTTTATACCGTAGACAATCATGTAAAACAATGACAATTTGAACGCTATATACCTTTGCATTTAACTACACATGTTTTGCTAAGTTATGCATTCACGTTAAGTAGGACGGTTAATTCTTCCACCTCAGTTACACAACATCAGTAAACACAACAATTAATTTTGTTAATATATTAAGGTTGTATCGAATGACCTATATGTAAATCTCAGTTTTGAAAATTTTGAATCGAAGGACAAATAGGTAGATTTTGACACGGACAACAAGAAATGCATGTAACATATGTCATCTTCACACATAACAAGATCTTTAGGTGGAGATACAATGTGACAAAATAAAGAATTTTTTATATAATAAAAGAATTACATCATTTCGGAGTTTTTTTAGAAAACAATCTCGTGTGAAAAAAAATTTGACCAATCAGGATGCTTGAAACTGACATGCGTACAAAATTGTGCGATTTGATTGGCTATTAAAAAGTCAAATTGAATCCAATTTGGTCAACGTTTAATAAATTTCGTTTAGGAAATAGAATCCAGCAAAAATTATATGTGTCAAAAATCTAAAGAAAAAACTTCATCTATAAAGCGGACTAAATTTTAAAAACTTCAAGGACCAAACGTGACAGACGATGTAACTTCCTATACATACCTGTTACTCCAATCAAAAAAAAAAAAAAAAAAAAAAAAAAAAAAAAAAACCAGCTTACTACCTCCCCTGGCACCACCACCCAGCCACCACGATTGAACCACCATAAAAGAGATCCGGTTTCGTTTTTCATTTAAAGATCTTAAATGTTTAATCACAGTGATTTTGTTTTAAGGGTTGGGTTAAAACTTTAATTAATAAATTTAGGGTTTTAACTTTTTTGACCCAATTGAGTTATGGGTTTATGTTATTGTGTTTGGTATGGATGTAAGCACTCTTCACTTTTAGTTATACTCATCACTTATAGTATTTTAGTGTGTAAGTTTTGATGTAACTGACCTTAACCTGTTTTGACCCAGTACCGACCCGCCAATTTTGCCATCTTTTGATTACACACATGCTTAAAAAAACACATGTAAGACTAAGGTTTACATGGTTTATATATCAGGGATTGAAAAACATGAACACATCTGCCAGGGAACTTATCCAGCGTCTCCAAAGCATTAATGGTAACAACTACCCCGAGGTACTTAATTTCTGCTAGCTAAAATTTATGCTATAGAGGTTAAGCGACACATTTTTATACGAACTATTGTTTGGCATTACACAAACTGTCTAAAATTTTTCTCACTTATAGACCTTATGTCGTATGTACATTATCAATGCAGGGTCTGGGTTTAGACTATGGAGCACGGTGAAATCCTACCTTGATCCAAAGACTACTTCTAAGATTCATGTAAGTTCATCCCCGCCTTCTTTTCTGATGAAAATGAACTCCTTATTTGTTAAACTGACTCTATTTACATATAGGTTTTATTTACATATAGGTTTAACTTTAACTTTGGGCACCAAGCGATGAGATTGAAGTTAAAGTGTCTTAGAAGAGATGTTTCCAAGTAATTGTATGCTATATATTAGCGATGAGATTGAAGTAAAAGTGTCTTAGAAGAGATGTTTCCAAGTAATTGTAAGCTACATATTGGTTCAGCAAAAAGGATGGGTCAAATTTTAGGAAGGTTGCCCATTTTACGAGTAAACCACACCAGCTTCGACCCGTTTAAAAATGACATATAACAGCACAAAACTATTTTGACCCTCTTATTATCCAAAACCTACATATTGATTTATGACAGTGTTGCTTTTGGACCTGTTCGCGCTCATTCCTCCAATCGGTTACTAGCTAATTTTAAGAATTGAGTCGAAATTGCCATCTCTATATAAGGCATTCTCATTTGTCTTATTTTATGCAGTTGATGCCGAATGTGGTATACTACGAAAATTGGACAGTAATTGACGGTGATCATATTGAGCTTTCAGGTGACCGAAAGAAGTTTTTAAGAGATGAAGTACACCTACTGAATTTTGAAATCAAGATAGTTCACAGCAGTATATCCTTTCATAAATGTGATGCTAAGATTAATAGTTTCAAACTTTAGAGTCTTTAAAATTTTCATATATTTCGTGTCGATTTTGAATATATAAACTATATAACATGTTTGTATTATAAAGTCTAAACAAGTCTTTTTTTAATCACAGTGCTTGCGAGTAATGCACATGCTACTGCAAAAATGTCAATGCAAATAATTCTATTGATGCCCAAAATCATTGAATTGTCAAGACGTAAATCTCTTTGAAGCAACCAGTTCGAAAGGAAAGTACGCATTTAAAGTTTAAGATTGTAATATATTGAGTAACTGCAAGATGTATGTTTTGATGGTTTCTGCTCCAAATGTATTGCATAGTCTGCATCGAGTTGAGTTATCCAAAAGAGAGATCCGTGGGAGCTACAACAAAGGCAGTTTAATCCTCGAAAATATGTAGGCATATAGCTAATATCTTAGTGTCTGGTAGTCAGGTTATGTACGTTTGTTTTTGTTACATTAAATTATTACCCTTAGATTTGTTTTTGTAGTTTTCTCATGATAAAAAAATTCCTTCACAAAAGTTTAAATATTATATTAGACAGGTACCATTTAGAATCATATCTAACACTTAGTTCTTATTTCTAAGTTGCCAAAGGCGGGCTAAAATATACCTATTTTGACCCGCACGAACAATGACCCAGACTGTCCAATTACTTAATGTGTCCAATCTGAACCATAATGTCCAGTAACTTATTAGCTTTGTGCTTTTAATTGTCTGCTCTTTGAAGATTTTAGAGTTGGACTAAGGTGGTGTTTGTTTTTTAAGAGGCTAAAACACGAATTCTGTGTTTTTGACACAGACTAATATGTAAGTGCTAATATAAATTTATAAGTTTTTTGCTATTTTTCATTTTATTTGTATACCATTTGACTAATTTTAACTTCATTCATAATCTTGAATTTTGATTTTCATTGGTAAACTTGCATCAGTTGATTAAACAAGTCTCAATAAGTAAGTTTAGATATTGATCTTCTTGCAGTGTCTTGGTGATTGTTGCATTACTGAAACGAGAGGATTTTTCAAGGAATAGAGGTTCAATGTAGAGCTATAATCGACATGATATGGTCGACATAGTGTCAAGCGGGCCCAAGGTAAAAGGCCAAAGATCATAGGCTAACATTTTTATAGGTCGTCAGAGATTGTTGAAGATGATGGGTTTACATAACAATCTAAATGTCAAAGTGATGAATGTACAAATAAATCGTGAAATTCTCTATGTGGATGAAGCATTGTGCCAATATACCAAAAAGCTTAACTTCGAACTTCAACCTCTCCGAAGAATTGCCTTCTTTGTCTATTTTTTCCGACTTTAGCAGTAACAAAGTTATAGTATAATGGACTACAATGTGACCTCTAATATCAAGTTTTACTTGGCAAAAAAGGTTAGTTGTATTATTATATTAGTTAAGAACCTTTTTTCTATCCACCCTTGCACATTCACATTAAACTATGATACAGATTAAAATCTAAACATAATTATATACAATATAATAATATGCGGTTATTCTAAACTCTCAATATTAAATATTAATACATAATTAAATATTTATGTGAAAACCCCGTGCGTGCACGGGTATTATAACTAGTTTTATAATAACATAAAAAATTAACACATTTGTCACTTCAATAACTAAGTAAATACATATTAACTTGTTTCATTGTAGCTTCAATTTGGATTTTGGGAGTGTTCAAAAAACAAGGTTGCATTAGAAACTTTTAACGGAGTTAAAGTATTGTAGGAATGAAAGAAAGAGAAACTCAAATACAAAGTAATTTGAATAACAACTTGATTACACGTAAACGTAAGTAATAAAACTCATTCAATTATTAAAAGAACTCTGCGTAACGAATTAAAATTCAACTTGCAATAGTGTACAGTACCAAAAAAAAAAAAAAAAAAAAAAAAAAAAAAAAAAAAAAAAAAAAAAAATCGAAAAATGCCCATTTGCCTACAAGTAATAACGAAACACCATTTACATTAAAAAGTAGTTTAGGCAATAAAATAGCAAATGAACTCTATTCAAAGTTTCAGTTTGGTGTAAAATCCATAATATATCATTAATTGTCACAAATTTTTATCAAGTGTTAAAGTATGCACATTATAATGCATTGTCATACTAAAAAAACACATGCACGTTCCACAATTTTTAATCTGATAGCACATCAAAATGTGCATATTATAAAATTTTATAAAAGTTTGTTATTTTTGGAGTTTACGTATCAAAAGGTTTGAATCGCCGGTGAAACTCTGGTCACGTCCATCTCTTTTGAGTGTCAATTTACCCTTCTTCAACGGTCGAACACAAGGCAATAAGGAGCATATGTTCCAGTAACCTTTACCCAGTTGTATTGAATCGATGATTATTTTCTCAAACCCTCATTGAATGGTGAAATAAATATTTACTGTAAATTAAGGTAATTACCTTATGCAATATGGTAGCATTGAAACATATTCTGATTGGCTATTCACATTCAAACAAGAGTTGTGATTACCAAATAAAAAACGAAGTCAGCTAAATTGCGTGTGTGAACGTACAAACAGTTAACGATTATTTTTGCACAGTAACGTGCCAACTTACAATTGTCTAGATGACTTAGCTTGCATCTATATAATTTTCATTCTTAAATCAAAGTGCACTAAACTTTCTTATAAGAAATGGAAAGTCAACTTGCAATAACTTGTTTTAATAACCTAAATCCGTCTTTATAATTTATTTTTAATTTTTGTACTATAGACTATCATTCAAAACAATGACGATTTGAACATTATCTACCTCGTCATTTACCTACACCTGTTTTACTAAGTTATACTCTCTCCGTCCCAAATTTATTGTCCACTATTGACTTTTTTAGTCTTTCTTCTTCAACTATGACCTTAAATATTTTTGTGGGTGTTATATAATATTTGATGCAAAATATATAAATGGATTGGGTTTTAAGTGTACTTTTCAATGATATAATTTTTCATCAAGTATTATATAATAAAAATATATATATTTACGGTAAAAGATGAACCAGTTTGACATTGAAAATTCAAACTAGACAACAATTTTGGGACGGAGGGAGTACATGTTAAGTAGGACGGTTAATTCTTCCACCCCAGTTACACAACATCATTAAACACAACAATTACTTTTGTTAATATATAATGAAAATCCCAAAGCCTTAATCCAAATATACGGGGTCATGATAATGTCATAGTCTTAATCCATACCTTTTTAACTTAGATTGTATTGTATTGAAAGAAGGTTTACATGGGTTTTTTTGCTTTAGAAATAGAAAAAGGCAAAAACAGCCAATGCTCCATATATAATCAATGGTAAGTACATATCATTTTATATATCGTAGCAAATATAAATATAAATATAAATTGAATAAGTGAACGTGACATTATCGTCATTGAATGCCTTGTATGGTCTTATTATATTAACCTTCTTCTATGGTCTTATTATATCAATTAGAAGTAGTTGACCATGATTGCCATATATCAATGTCAATCATGTTGTTGTTAATGTATCAGTATCACATTTTGCAATTGGACTAGATGTGCAAAATCAACATGTTAATTTTTCTATTATCACCATCTCTCACATGCAGGGGGCGGAGCTATTAAGGAACCGTGAAGGGTCCCGGCCCCCCTGAGCCTAAGCCCGTTAGTGTATTTTTGTCGCGATTTTATGTGTTCTTTCGGAAAAAAATTTGTTTCGGCCCTCCCATTTAATGTTCTTCCGGAACAAAAATTGTTTCGGCCCTCTCAAAGAAAATTTTCTAGCTCCGCCACAGCTCACATGATTTACTTAAATGATTCTTCTGATGATAGTATATGAAACAAAGCTTGTATCGAGTGACAAATAGGTAAATCTCAGTTTTGACAAATTTGTATCGAATGAAAAATAAGTAGAGTTTGAAACGGACAACAAGAAATGCATGTACCATATGTCATCTCCACACATAACGAGATCTTCAGGTGGAGAAACAACGTAACAAAATACAGAATTTTATAATAAAATAAAAGTTTTACACGCTTGTCGCTTCAATAAATAAGTAAACAACACATATATTAACCTGTTTCATTGTAGCTTGGATTTGGATTTTTGGACTATTCAACAAGAAAGGTTGAATTAGAAACTTTTAATGAAGTTAAAGTGTTGTAGTAATTAGAAAAAGAGAAACTCAAATACAAAGTAATTTGAATAACAACTTGATTACATGTAAACGTCGGTAATATAACTCATTCAAGTATTAAAAGAAATTGGTGTTTGATTTTATATCAATGGTTGTTATGGATATAGAATCTATACTACTTATAATGGAGGAATGACTCTCTCTCCAAAAAATTAAGATATACAAAAAATGATGCAAGGTTTACAACACTTTAAAGCAAGAAATTTTTATAATTACAACAAGCAAAGCATTATGTATAACAAAAACAAGCATGAATTGAAATTCAGACCAAAATCCTTAGAATTATACATTAATAGCATTAAAAACACCCCCTACACCAAAATTACAAGTAGTTAAGCACAATGTACAACCCTCCCATCCATATAAAAAAAAGGTCTATTAGAAAAATAAGAATAACAATAAAAACATCAAGATGCCGTGAGCCTTTGCTCACGGTTTGACCAAACACGACACATACAAGCACACCCGATACCAACATATGTTTAGTTCACGTTTTTATTTAATCAAAATCATTAAAACTTCAAAAACCAATAAGTTTGAACCCAAAACCAAGAGTATAGTCACAAGTTTGATTCGTGACTGAGTCAACTCGCGTATCAAACGCGTTTCTTACCGCGTAGATATTAGATCTCTATGTATTTGAGTTATTGGTGGTGGTGAAAGAGGGTATACGCGGCGGTGAAGGTGAACACGAGGTGGTGTAGTTGTCTTGGTGGCGTGTGTGATATGGAGGGCAGTAGAGGGATTGATGGTGGTCACGTGGGTGGTGGCGGTGAGTGATGAAAGTCGGTGGTGTGGCGGTGGTGGCTCTTGGGCAGCCGACGGCTAAGAGGGAGAAGAGAGAGTGATGAAGATGGTGATGATAATGAGTTAGGGTTAGGTTTATGATTTTTATTATTAGGTAGTTTGTGTAAGATTTGTTAAAATGAGGTGTGTGGTGAGGGTTTTATCTTCAAAGGGACTCATGTTGCCATTTACCCTAAGGTTGGGGGGGGGGGTGGCGCTGGTTTTACACAAGGACCATTTATGTAATTTAGTTAAACTTTAAGAGAAACCATTCCCGACCGGTTTGACTACGAAATGTGCCCGTAATTATTTCTAAGTCGCACCATAAGTTTTAAAATAGTTTTTCCGTAAATTTTGATTATAAACATGTATATGTTTGTTTGACGAACAAAATTTAGTATATTTCGTATTATTAGGTTTCGTTGTGCCGATGTTGCGTAGTGCGGTTATTGTTAAAGAAAAAAACCATGTAATCGAACAAAATTTGCTTGCTGTAAAATATAGTTACAGGGTACTCGCCGTCGCATCGCGCAGGTACCCTGCTAGTAGTAATAAAAGCATATGTAAACAAATTAACAGTCATAGCAAAATTTGTCGATTTACTAATAGGATAAAAAAAGAGGGCGGTTGATGGAGGTTGCCTCTATATAGATTATCGTGTGTAAAAAATAATGAAGAAATAGCTAATGATTGTGGTTGTTTGAGATTAAATGTTTATGAACTTTTTGATGGATGGCATATGCACCGGCGAGTTTCTACGCATCTTACAAGAAGTCATGATGAATGCTTAATTTGTCACTCCTTGCCAAGGCGGAAACGCGAGTGTGTAACTTCATGGATATCATCACAACACATGGTGTCTAAATAGAGAAATACTACAAATGCACATAAATAGAGCAAGGTACAAACACAAAGTGTTGTAACAATACCCAAGATAACATAGCCAAACCAAAATCCAAAGGTACCAAAAGAAAAACATAATCGTATCACAGACAAATCAAAATATTGTCAAATCCAAACATAAAATAAAGTCTTCATAATGCAACTAAGTCTCGCCTAATTGCTGCTCTCAACTTTGGCCTTAGAATGCTCACCTAAAAATGATGCTTAAAACGTCAACATAATGTTGGTGAGATTCATAGGTTTAAGACACACATACACCCTCAAGGCAACCAGTTCACTGTGATCATAAAATATAGCTGGACAAACAATTAAAGTTACCATAAATGCTAACATGTAATCACACACAACTAAGGCAACATTGGGACGGAACGTGTCCTCCGATCCAACATTGGCATCAATTGGGTCGCATGCGCGAGCAATAGGATAAGCATCCTCCCAATTGAATCACGTATAAATCCACACAAACTTGGCATCAAATGGGTCCTCAAATGAATCACGTATAATCTCACAATCACATTATTACCGCATAATCATCACACATAGCATTCATATGATAACATCATAAGTCCAAGCTTTCAAACACACATAATCACAGTAACTCAAAACATTTAAGACAAGCATCATTCCCATCCCAAGTTTAAAACCAAGTAAAAAGTATGGGACTATGATCTCACCTTAACTCTGCAGGTTCCAACAAATAACAATCAAAAATCTAAACAACACAAATAAGTTCACGTTACACATGGTCAAGCTAAAAGCTATAACCCATGCAATACTCATATGATGGATGTCTAAGGTTCATACGACCCACCATGGATCTCCTAGACTCCATACTAAACACCATCAACCATTAATGCTCACTAAATCCCTTGCTCTTATAATTCCAGAAAACGCAGAATTTTGGGGTACATTCACCCACATAAAATAATAACCATTTAAGCTTAACAACTCACACCAAAAATTTACCGTGGTCTCTCATAAGCATACAAGCTAATCCCAGAAGGCCATGGTCTAATAACACACCCTAATACCCATAAGAAAATCAAACTTGTCAACTATCCAGATTCGGATCTGAACGCACACCAAAGAGTTTTGATTTTAGAAAAATACTTCTACAACTTTTTATCGCGAATCATTTTCGTGGGAGTCTAAGATAACCTAAGACTCAACTTTAACAGAAGGGATAACCTTAATAACACTTTTTCACCCACAAATCACTATCAAACTTTTACCCAAATTCTGTCCCGGTTTAACAGCTTTGACACCTTATCTTGTGAAAAACAAAAGACTAACTTCCCGACCCCGAAATCAGTCGTGGTCGGACTTTTTGGAAAGCTCTTTCTTTGAAATATAATTTAGAGTCAAAATTCGTGATCTAACTCATTACCATCTATTAAATAACCTCGTATCTTTACAGCCCTAATATTCTGTCCAAACCCTAACTTGCAAACTAACGCGTTTTTACGCTCAATTCCCTTAACCAGTCATCATACTATTATCAATTTATGATTCTAACATGTTTTAAATCATAAATTTATAGAAGTTTATAAACCCTAACTCCATCATAATTTATATTACATGAATTATAACAATAACTAATTAATTGAATGAAAACTAGTATCAAAAGTATACCTTACGCTTGATTTTTGGCTTCAAAAGCAAAACCCTAATTTTTTTTTCTTTTTTCTCCTCTCCTTGGGATCGACCAATATGCAGAAAAATAGGTTTGGGAGTCTTGATTTTGTATTTATAATTATTTGGTGGATAATTACCTAACTTAGAGTTGTAATTGGGCTACAATTGGGTCTCTTTTCCCCCCTTTTCCCCCTTGGCCGGTCGATCCCCTCCCCCCATACACATATTTTTATTTTTATTTTATTAAATTTAGTTATTACACTCAAAACCTCATACTTTTCATAATTTATGTATTCCCATAACGAAACCTAACGTCTTTCGCGATAAACCTTAATTTTACGACAATCCAGAAAATAATCATTTTCAAAACAAAGTTTCCAAAAATAGAATTTCACACACTCTATAAACATATCCTATGAAAACAACCTTCTCGTAACTTACTGACGCTCAAATACTTGAACGAAAGCTCGTTACACAAAACCGCAAAACACCAAAACTACACAACTCACTTCCACACCACCAAGGTGTTAAAAAATGAACTTTTCAAAACTCAACACCACTCAAATCACCACAACAACCTTACACGCAAAGGGATTTAGTGCCACATTCTTACTTATCATAATTATATCATACATATCTCACACATATATCACATAAAACACTTAATTCACACCAAACAAAGTTAAACGGCTAGAGACTATTAGTCAAACTAACCTGTGAAAATCACGGTTGTCACAATTGACAATGTCAACGAATGATATAAATATAGATTAGAATCTAATGACACATAAAATGACTAATTAATAAAAATATTCTATTGCTAGTTAACGGCTTTTATTAGATCCACATTTACTAATAGCTCACTATTAAATTTATTTACATGTTCTTATGTTTCTTCTGACTTTTTCTCTTTCTTACAATCATAATCAACGCATCTTAGTCGTTGAGTAAAAAAAGATGGATTTTTGGCTAGTGTTTTGCTGTAATTAACGCTATGTTCTCCAGTTGGATTTGGGAAAGAAAGTAAAAGAAAAGAAAAAAACATAAAACCGATTGTGTTCTTGATATGTTTTAGAGGAGAAAGGAAAAGAAAGTGGAAAGAAACTTGGGCATTGGGCAGAAAAAGAAAAAATCATCTTCACTTCTATTCTTTTCATTTCTTTTCTGTTCTTTTCTTTTAATGAAAAACCGGAGAACACAGCATAAGAGCAAATCCTGTACGATAGGGAAACTAGAGGCTTACACCCATATTTAGTTTACGTTAATTTTGCACTTTCAATACAATTTTTTTTTTCTTTTCCCCGAAAAGAATTTCTTAATTATTTTGCGATTTCCTAGTAAATAAATTACCTTTCAAAATTATTTATAGTTTATTACTAAAAAACTTGTACAAAACTATGAATGAAGCATGTTCGGCTATTCAACTCGTATAGACAGGCCCTACGATTAACAAATAAAAAAGTCAACTAAAATTGTGTTTGAACTCACAATAATTTATTGTTATTTTTGTATAATAATGTGCCAAACTTATAATTTTCATTTAAGTAATTTTATTTTTAATTAAATCGAAATTCTTATAAAATATCTTACCAAAAGCAGGGTCGACTATTCGTATTTGGGTTAATTTATACGGGTGTGTGGCTTGGCGGATCACCATCACATCATCTCAACTACAACGACTATTATTAATTGTGTCAAAAAACTTAACCCTAACCCACACATGTATAACACGCATGACATGTTTATAACCCGCTTAACATGTTTAACTATATATGTTAAGTAGATTGATAGGTAAGTTACGTCATAATTAGTTTATGTCCTAGAATCATATGTTGTTTAAATTGATAAAAACATATATAAACCACGTATAAACTTTCAAAAAACTTTAAAAAATGATTTACAAATCCAATCTTCGTAAGTATGACTATCACCCCCAATGATTAATGTTTTTGGACAAGTTCTGGGGCGAACATTGTATTTTTACTCTTATTATAATTAATACATTTATTATAAATATATTAATTAGAATAATTAAAATCATACCCGTGGTACATACGTGTGTACCCCCAATAGATTTATGTATTTCTAGCTGTTTAATTACCGATTATAACTTGAGCATTATCAATAATAATTTGTCACAAAGTGTGAGCAGCAATGACATATTATTTATAATTAAAGTTTGAAAGTAGCATATGATAAAAAAATAAAGATATCACATAAACATTTTTTGCAATTTACCATAAAATTTAAAATCCGTACGCCTACATAGACTTGAATACTATTTTAGTATGTCATATTTCACTCAAACTTTTGCTATAATGATAATTAATGATATTTCACTCATATTTTCTTTGGCTGTGATGTGTCTCGTGATGTTTTCCGGAAAATTTGTAAATGGTGGAATGTGGACTTCGTGGCATTGAGTTCTTTTGAAGATTAGGAAACTTGGTTTCACAGCATCAGGATGAACTTAAAGCTTAAGAAGCTGTTTGAAGGGATATGCTTCGGCTTATGGTGGCTCTTATGGGCGTTCCGGAATAAGTTGATTTTTGGCGTTGATCCTCCTTTAAAAGCCGATATATTTGATAGTATTGTGTCTCATACTTTTAATTGGTGTCGTTCTAGATGTAAAAGGACATTTAGATGGGATGATTGGCTAAAAAATCCTCATCTTATTTCTTTGTAATTTTCTAGCTTCTTGCTAGTTTTTCAATAAAATGCCGTTCAAAAAAAAATAATAATAAAATTAATAGGTAACATGAAAAACATCATATTGGATAGATAATTACTTTCACAAAACAAACTTAAAACACTAATTTAATATTCGTTAAACAAGAAATTTCCTAGAAGCGACTCCCAATACTACATATGGAGAGTATATATATACGCACACTTTAATCTAGCACATACCACTCACTCACCCTCTTTATCTTCCCCCTCCTCCACCACCATCATCACCGACAATGTCGCCGCTTTCCCTCTCTTTCCTCGCCCTCACCACCACTGCTCAGAGCCCCGGTCCGTTTGGACTCTTCGGAGATGATGATGATTATGATGCTCCCGGCGGTTATTAAAGAGATGAAGAGGCCACAAATTCAACAAAAGGTGGTGGTAGATTTGTGGCTCCAATGATGGTTATGGTGTCTTTTTTCATGGTTGAATGTTGTTTATTATTTTTATTTTTGTTTGTGTATTAAAGTGACAGTGGGTATTTGTGTCTACCACGATACATAGCCCATGCATGCAAAAAATAAATTGGTCTATTATGGTTATGAATACATATGCATCGAATGTACGGATCACTTAATATTCGAAATGTGTATTTTTATATTAATATGACATTGTATGTTGGTACTCCACCCCACCTTGTATTTTTCTAAGTTGAATGTAATATAATTCTCTATTGAGTTTCCCTCTGTTGTTGTCCTTGTTCTTCTTATTCTCTCTTCGATCTCTTTATTATTTACAAAAAGCTATCAAAGTGAATTTTCTGAAGATTAAAGATTAAAGATGAACAAGATAAAGAAATGTAATACTGAAGTTCAAAGTGTGACTACAAGAGAACCGTTAGGATAATTCACCGGGTATAATCCCTTTACCCAAAAAAAAAAAAAAAAAAGAACCGTTAGGATTTTGAACGACCAACCACCAACAGCAACATCATCCCGTTCCATCATGTAAAGTATATATATATATATATATATATATATATATATATATATATATATATATATATATATATATATATATATATATATATATATATATANTATATATATATATATATATATATATATATATATATATATATATATATATATATATATATATATATATATATATATATGATGATTTACTGAGTGTCCAACGTCTGACCATGCATTTGTGTTGATGGTTATTCCTTGCAGCACCATAGTATCGTCAATGAATATATATTGCATGTTATTGTGATTAGTCATATTACATGTTGTCAAGTGATGAAAAAGTACTCCAATCTACTTTGTTACGCACAAATATGCTTTTAAACAGATAAAATCAGATTCTTATCTCTTTTATGCAATGTATTACGTACTGAACGTCAACGTTTAGAATCTTTATGCTTACTGGTTAGGCAATTTAGCTTAACACAATGTTTAGTATATTGTATATATGTTTAATGATTCATAAGATGTTCAAAGTGGCGATGCTCATCCTTAGCAAAAGATAAGGTAAGTTAACTTTTACAACTTGATTATGAGCTAATATGCATGATATTCTTAGATAGTACGTACTATACTACTTTGTTTAGATAATTACTTATGATATAAATCTCCGATCTAAGACAAAAGAGATTCTAATAATTAATACACAGCTTGTTAGATGCATTATGAGTGGAGTGGACCAACAAGGAATCGTGATACTCTGGTCCTTTAACTTGTGATGTTGTTTCAAAATGAACTTTTTGATGGTTTTACAAGAACCCCCTGGAGAAAATGATAAACAAAGATGACGGAGTGGACCTGTGAAGTACTGATTCTAGTCCTTTAAGTTATGATGTTTTTTTCAAAGTGAACCCCTAGAAATAAAAGTGAAACTGACCTAACTTTAGAATTTACATGCGGTTAGGTTATTTTGAAATGAGCCCTATGACTTTGAAAGTTTTAAAAGAACCCCTACAATTTAGTTTGGTGTGTGGAGTGTGGACGGGTTCACTACTAAATTGTTTCGAAACGAACCTATAGTTTAGAGTTCAAAAAGAACCTTTTAGTGCGAGTCGTATTGAGCCGAGCCGGATCGTATGGGTGTGGAAACGTGGACCAAAATGTCAAAACTGTTTACATATGGAACGTGATTGTGGTCCTTTAAGTTATGATGTTGTTTTGAAGCTATAGCTTGGTGTGTGGATTGTGCACTGTGGATGGTGACAAGATTGGCAGATCGGTTAACCGCTGGAGTTTAAGTGTTTAACCAGATTTTTTTATATAAACTTATAAGAGTGTTAAATTCATATCATTAATCTCTTTATAATTATCTAAAAGTGTAAATTTATTTGAGGTCATTTGTCTTAGTCGTACAATTTAACTATTTAAGCTCGTGAAAATCTAGAAATTTACGAGGCTTCGCAGTTCTTGCGTAACGATTGTTGAGTTCAAAGTTTACTATTACATAAATCATCGATGACTCGAATGAAGTTTTCCACGTGTATAGGAAAATTAAAAAAGAATATCACAAGTTCACAACCCTAAACTAAGTACATCAATAGAAATTTTGATGGATTGTAAACTTTGTTTCAGGACAATAGTGCATATTTGTAGGTTAATTCCATATATCTTTTTGTTAAAAAGCGACAAAAAATTGAACAAAAATTATTTTGGAGCAACCCAACAAACCTAATGCATATCAAAATATTATGTTTTGACCCATTTGTTGCCCTGTCCATTTTACTACCACTAACAACAAGGTTTATGACTTATGAGACGAAAATAAAAAGTCAATTCAATATATACATGACTGTATTACAAACTTTATTGCTATATACATATCAAAACGAACTCTAAAGACTTTACCATAAACAGTTTAGGTGACTCTTACAAATTATATGAAGCAATTTTCCTGCCTTACCGAGGGGAAAATTATCAAGTTACTTATAATAAGTACTAAATTCGATAATGTAAGACAAATGCCTGTATCTCTAGATGCAAGTTCATCCAAAAGAATATGTAGGACATCCTCATTCCATAATTATATTCTCCAAAACTCGAGACACTGTAAATGTGCCTCATATAAGTTGAACGACAGCAGCTATTCTTAAGGACCCATTTTGTAGAAGTTCTCCAAGTTCATCAAATAATAAAGCCGTACGCCAACCCCATCCTTTTGGAGCTTTGGGTAGAAGGGTTCCTGGTTGTTTGAAGCTCCCAAACACCATTACTTCTCTTTTCGATGGACAAATTAGCTGAAAAAAAAATATATATTTAGTAAGCTTAATCGTTGTGTTCCTAAAAAGTTTTTATTTTGAATTTTCCATACTAAAAAAATAATTGCAATGTTCCTTTGTCTGAAAATGTTGTTAGTTAAAATGACTTGTTATCGTTGCCAATAAGTAGAATTCCTATGACATAACTCAAAGAAAGCATTTAATTTGTTGTCAAAGGGTAAAACTGTAATTCTGTTGCATAAAAATATACTCAAAATTATACTCTTCTTAAACTGTCAATTTTTAGCAGTTAATTTAGGATGGAGGTGAAGTTCACAATAAGTTCACCTGATACCGAGCAGTAACCTTCTCACGAGCATCCACATACATATGAACCTAAAGTGGGTGCCTCTGGTAAGTTACAAGATGATTTATAGATAATCTGAAGACTAGTACATAATTTCAAAAAGACAAACCTTTCTAAGTGATTCGGGTATCTCTGCTTTCCTTCTATGAAGAAACAAACCTGAAATTCCAAATTAAGTTGCATCATTATTTTTACAGACACTCGTTACTAACCTAGTAAAAGTGAATTCTACAGTAAGATAAACATTTACCAAGAGTTCGACGTCCTTGAAGATCTTCATCATTAAAAGCCTGAACACTTACCTACACAACCAAATTGTTTAAGCAAAAAAGAAAGTCGTAAAGGCTTTTGCAATAAGCTAGAAATGTAATCAATCATCTGATGCCATAAGTATACCTTCCACAAGGAACCAGCGTAGAAATACTCAGGAGAGTGTTTAACTTGTCCATCATTCAGCCGATGAACTTCCTGAAACTCCACCCTATGGGACAAACAAAAGACCATCAGAATGTGGGAGAGAGAAAAAGTTGCATATTAAAAAATGTAACTATTAGAACATCTCCACAGTACACAGAAAGCATGTTTTCCCTCCAACATATGCAACAAGTTTTTACACCAAATTTTTGGATCAAAATTTTTTATACTAGTTAGAATAAATTAAAGTTGCAAAATCAATTAAAAACTTACGAAAATCGGAAAGGAGGGAAGTGACCCAGAGGGGTTTTCATATCCAACGAGATAGAACTACTTTCATTCTCCCATTCAACACCAATGGCGTGCTCAGATGAATCCATCATCTGCACGGAAACCCCACTGCTACTCGGCCCCGCAACTGAATGTCCAACTAATCTACCATTAACATCCATTTCATCTGTGTTACTAGTCCCTTGACTGAGCCCCACCAAAGCAGTCAACCCATCACCACCATGTTCCCCACTATGGTCAACCCTATTTTCTGGATCATCATGACCAGGAGACTGTTGGCAATTTCTGTTGCCCATATGAAATGGCACACGGGAAAAGACAAAACGTGTCGGAGGCCAACCGGTTCCAGGCACATACGTAGATCCTCGTCCAATACCTGCCAACCCATCGATAGTTCCCCTCACGTGCACTCTTACTGGGCGAAAGTGTCCATTTACTTCAGCTTGAGAGGAATCAGTAAGATATACATCTCCTATACCGGTGGCAGCAGTGTTCTGATCTTGCTCTTGCATGTAATAACCACTGCGTGCAAATCCAAATTGTGGCCTACATTGACAAGCCATACTAACAAGACAGCAATTTTTGCAGGTATCTGCACCAATTTCATGCACCTTTTGGCTCAAAAGTGTCTACAAGTAAACATAAACACATGTCACTTCAGACCAGAGGAAGTCCGGTTCCATATTACACTCAACACAGACACTAGTGGTGGAAACTAAAGTTAACTTGACGTGTTATGCAGCTAGGAATTAACATTTATACATATTTCTGGACCTTAGCGAATGTGTATATAATTTCAAAATGTTCAAAGAGAGTAATTAAGATGAAAAACTAGTAAATGAGGGTTAACATAACATGCCAAGCTAGAAAACAGGCATCAAACGCGATGCATGTGTTCTCAACAAGCAACACAACAGGGACTGTACAGCAGGTGGCAATTTCAAACCATTCACTTCTATACGGGTCGACATGGGTCTGGCAGGTCAAACGGGTAAGCAAAACATTAAAAGGCAGAATGGGTCAAACGGCCGAAAGTCGCCCAAAGTGCAGTTTAAATGCATCAAACGACCTAGTTATTAATGAGATGAAACAATTCATGTTATCATAGTTGACACACAATGTAAAACAATGGAGAGGTTTAAATAAGAAGTGTTTAGGCCAACACAACCCCACTGTACCAAAATTTACCCGTTTTGATTCATTACCCAACCCGCCCAGTTTACCACCTCTACAGAGGATACAATGTATTAAACAAGAATGAATAAACAAGTTATAGTTGAGGACCTGCAGCCAAAGACCATCATTAACTGATTTGCAGGGGAAGCCCAGTTCTTCTAGTTGCTTCCTCGCATTTATAAGCGCCTCGAAAGTCATGTTGCAGTATAAAAGAGAACCTCCTTCAAAAATGTTGACAAACGTGTCATATTCATCACTGCTCAGCCCACAAATGCCTTTGGCACAAGTCTTCAACTCTCTTCTGCCAACAATTCTACCACCCCATGACATAGGCATACCACATCTTCCCCATTCATTTGACATGTCATCATTACATGAAGAGCTCATACCATTACCATATCTTTGGCTCCCACCAAGCCAGCTATTATTGTTCAACTGATAACAGGAACCCTCTTCAGATGGCCCTTCCATTGGCGCCATGTCACCGCTAATTGGCATGTCTTGATACGAGGAAGAGTGGATCATTTCGTTAGCACGAGGAGTGGCTGAACTTTGTTCACTATTACATTGACATTTTGACTTGATGTTAAACTGATCGCATCCAGATTTTTTTAGCCCGTTCTGGGAATCTACAACCCGATCTGCAAGCTCAACCAAAATGGATTTTGCAGCAACACGCCCTTCTACTTCATCTTCTAAACTCAAATGACCTACTTCAGATGATGATGCTATTTGATAATCTATATCACTGGCCAGCTTCTTCCCATGTGCTTTAGAAGAATCTGAATGGGTATTTCTGCCCATGGATCCGCATTGTTCAGGGAGTTCTGCCTTGTTGAATGCACATTTTGCTAGAAGAATGTACAATGCCAGTTCAAACCTATTAAATGGTGTGTGAGACACTTGTTAGCCACAAAAACTCAACTCCGTTATAAGAACTAAACTGAACAGGCGAGAATTTCATGTACCGTTTTTCTTCACTAGTGACCCATAGTTCATCAGAGGTCAGTAATGCATGCAATGTTTGAGAAGATAGCTTCGGAAGCACCTGTCAGTCAAAAATATGATGATGCAGAATATTAGTGAGCTTGGTCTAGAATACCAGTATATCAAAAATAATTCTAGAAGACTATATATACTCTTTCAAAATTACGCAGTTAACAGGTTATTAAACACATTCCTTAGTTCAGTGCGTGTTTAACAGGTTATCATTGGTTTGCATAAAATATAATAAAAGTGATTAGACTTCCTTTCTTACTTCTTTCAACTCCATGGCCCCGCTTTGACAAAGATATCCCCAGCAAGCATTTCTGACACGTTCTCCATGTATGCCATAATCTTGTCCCTCTGCAAACACCTAGAGTAAACATGGAAATACTAAGCAATGAAAGATACTGAGATTATAGAATAACACTAAGAAGCATTACTCTCAAACCTGATATGCTAAGAAGTTTGTAGTCCAGAGCTCAGATATAATGAAGTCAGTGCAAATTGCACATAAATCCTGCAAGAAAGTCATAGACATTCGAATTAAACACCGAGTATAATCCTGTTGGCAGCCAATACTAGAAGGACATGATATAGAGCTCCGTGGATGTTTGTGTCCAGAGCGTAGACAGCGTATAAAGAAAAGCAGGCTCATTTTTGTTCTATGACATGTTCACCATTTCCTACTTTTTTTCCAAAACCCTCTCCCTTTTCCCAATTATATTCATTTTAAAGTAGGTCTATCTGATGCGAACTTGAGTACAGTAATAAAATGGTAAATATACCATACTAGTAAGTAGAACACAAAGTTACTAGTATTAACGATTTAAGCAATCCAGTCTAGCAATGATCCTACTTTATCATCTACTAATAAAAGGCAGGTAAATGCTGAATACTTTGAAAGTAGGGATACCTGAAGGTCAAGAAATGACGCAGCAGCAAGAACACGGAATGCATTACTGTCATCAAGTTTAGGGTGATTTCCATAAAGGTATGCTAAAGCTATAGCAATCGCCTCTCTATTTACATTGTTGTCATCCACGTGCAAGGTCAAAACTGGTGATGTTGCATCTTTCCAAGGTCCATGAAGCATATTCCTACAGAACACAATGAGTGGCATCTCAATGTCATGACCAAATATTAAGGCAAATAGAAACAAAATGCAGTGACTTTAATAGCGGAAGTGCCCAACTATGCTTTTAGGGATAGAGTGCTAACGTTGCCACTTCTAGAAAGAGATCAGTGAGGGGATAATATTTTTTCAATGATATCTTTTCGCCCCTGTGTAAAATTGCTAAAAACTCCACTTGTGTAAGTTTTATCTAAAATCCTTATCCAATATCTATCAGAATTGCCAATTGTTGCCCATATCAATGAAAAAGCAACTGTGATCACCATCAACCTAATTTTACTACGTCATCCACTCCTATGAAATCCAAATTTTCAAAACTAATCCTAATCACTACAAAAATCTATGTTTTCAAAAAATATTAGTAGCAGTCTTCACTGTTTTGATTGCACACAGCAAGCAACTTTACTTTGTTTAAATTCACTCTTACACATACATAAACATACAAATGGTTTCATGCTAACCACACACACACACATAAGCTTAAGGATGAATTAACACCAATAACACACAAATACTCTGATTTATTCCCACTAAGGTGGTGTTTGGGATTGCATTTTCAAAATAAATCATGCTTTTTCAAACCCGATTTTTTCTCAGAAAATGCTTTTTTCGATTGACGTATTTTTGGGAATCGAATCACATATTTTTGGGAATCTATACGCTGAATAGTGGAAATTCAAAAAGTTAGTTATTAAATAGTCTGATCCTAATGATGGTACAAAATGACAAGTAAAATAAATTTTCACACAGTAAACTTTTTCTCAAAGGGTTCGTCAAACACTGTGTTACTATTACTATTCATTTAATGAATAAACGAACATAAACGAACATGACATGATCTATACTATTATATAAAGCATTTAAGTTATGGGCTCCACAAAAAATTAAGATAAGGAACTTCTCAACTAAAAAAACATTTTTATTTTCAAATTGAAATATCTTTATATCTATTTATTTTTTTATGATCTAATTTAATCATATTTTCTAAAATTTTGTGCTCTTTAATTCAACATCCATTTCGATATATTTTTAGTTTAGTGGGTTTATTTTATTCTGATTCTAAATTTTTTACAACTTAAACTTTTATTTCAATCAACACAAAACCTGATTCGTCAAAATTATATACTTTTGGGGTTAGTGTTTAACGGGTAAGAGACTGTGAGGGTCTTTGCGTATGCACGAATAATGATGTCACGAGAAAGCTACAGGAAACACAAACAAACACATTTGGAGTGTTGTAAAACGAACACATATACATTCGCCGCCGCTGTGCGCGGGTATCCAATTAACATAAAAAAAAAAAAANGCGGGAAAAAAAAAAAAAAAAAAAAAAAAAAAAAAAAAAAAAAAAAAAAAAAAAAAAAAAAAAAAACCTGAAATAAGAACTGCGAGAGAGAATAAGACGATGAAGATGATAAGTAGCACCCATAGCATTAACAACCACATCAGAAAACGACCCGTTATCAAACCCTTCAATCTGTATATGCTCACACAACGCATTCAAATTCATATTACAATCCAATCCAATCATTTCACCACCACTCCTATCATTGTTGTTATCATCAGACGGTTGTTGTTGTTGTGATGACGTCATTTCGAGTGGTGATGACGTTGTGGTGGTTGCAGTGTGTGATTGATGGTGATGGTGATGATCCATGATAAATAAGGGGGGTTTAATTCGTCATGATATTAATGGGATTTAATGATGATTGGTTGGTTGATTTTAAGGAAAGTGTTTTTTTTGTGATTGTTTGTGGAGATGGGCAAATGTTGTTTCAAGTAAAGTGTGTTTGTGTTTTGTGTTCACATTTCTAGGACAAACAAACATAGAGTGTGTTACTTAAAATTAAAAAAATCAATTACTAGAAAGAAAAGAAAAAAAAAAATTGGATATGCACCGAGTTATAAATATCAAAATAAAAACACGGATTGTAATATGTAAATGAATACACAAGGTTTTGCATATACGAACGAATCATTTTAATGCTCTTTATGAGACTCGTTTTAATGCTCTTAATGATGTTACTTGTGATAAACAATCAGATGGGGATAGTGAAGGCTCGAAGCTTAAGAACTTTAAGAGCCTAGGAAAATCGTTGGGCATTATGATTGGGGGAAACAACAATAACATTAGAAATGACTTAACTTTTTAGAAGTTCATTCAAGAACTTTATTGACATTTCAATCTTCAAGAACACATTATCAGGATAATATTAAGTTTTTTGTCGTCCGCCATAGTCACTTATTTTGTTCCACTCTCCTCATTTTCTCAAGAGGAAGATTTTTTCAGTTAAGAGTATGTCTCATCTTTTTCAAGTTTATTTGGTTCAGAATTTTCAGCTCCCCGAAATCTCATTAAGGACATCTAAGACATCGTGCAAGTTTTTAGTTTTATAGCTTCATAGTAGAATCCTTCATTATGTTTTCAGTTGCTCATGATTCTCTTCAATTTTGTTGAAGATTAAGTTTATATATACATTCTTATTGTTGAAGATTAAATGTTTTTAGTTTTATAGCTTCATAGTGAAAGTCATTTAGGATAAAAATGATAGAAAGTCTATGTGTCAATGATATTGTATTGAAAATCTGACAATTGTGTGTCAATTATAAGAATTTATGTGCAAGTGTGTCAATATATTTAGCTAAAAAATTTGTGGGTGTGTCAATAAAACATCAATTGTGTGTCAATTACAAGACCTTATGTGCAAGTGTGTCAATATATTTAGTTATGTGTCAAGTGTGCCATTAATACCCCAATTTAATATCATTAATACCCTATTTTAATCTAATGATCCAATGGCTAAAAACACTTCCTATACTTTTTACCATTAGTGACTTTTCACAATAACCATACTCTATATCAATTTATATTAACACATAATGAAAAAATTATGTGAAAACTTGTGTGTGCACGAGTATTATAACAGTATAAGTATAAAACATTTTACATAATTTGAAAAAATCTTACTAGTATTTAACAACCTCGTATATACATGAGGTTAAAAACTAGTGAGCATATAAGACAATTATTATTAACTTTACACCTTTCATGTTAACTCATAGAAGTCCTGAATCTCAACACTCACAAGAGCAACTTAAACACGCGACTATGTGTTTAGATGTTAACAATATGTCAACACCAAACATGACTGATATCTAAAACAACCTTTTTTCGGTTCTTTACGAAAAACTATCCCATTTTCCTTCTTTTGATTTCCTATTGAGATACACCATCACCTAAGGGTGGTGGCAGTCATGCTTCCGAAAAAAACCATACCTCCCAAATCCATCAATAATATCATTCCACCTCATCCCAACCATTTCATACTTTTTTCATACCTCCCAACCCCTTTTTAGTGGCAACCATGCCTTTTTCATACCTCCCAACTT
>LBNU01019168.1:58929-110969 GCA_014162995.1 Artemisia annua
CAAACGGGTTCCACTCACTCGTCATTGTTACGTTATATTGGGTTGGATTCATCGGTGGTGGAGGTTGGGGATAGTATCCCGATTGAGGGTATTGTTGAGGCATCGGTGGTGGAGGTTGGGGATAATAGCCCGATTGAGGGTATTGTTGATACATTGGTGGTGTCGCTTGCGGACGAACACGGCCACGATTACCACGACCCCGACCTTTTTGTGAATTTTTTGATTTGCTTGGATCCATGCTAAATATGTATGTGTTTTAAAATGTATGTATTTTTAAATGGAAGTATGAAAATGAGTTGTTTTGGTTTAGTATTATAAAGAATTTTTTTTTCTTTGGTCAAACACCACCAACGGTAGAAACCAACGGTTATATTTTTTTTTGTCTTCTAGCCCAACGGCTACTTTTCCTTCCCATGCTTCCAAATCAAAGTTTACCGCTGAGGCTATGCCGATGGTGATGCCGGTGGGGTGGCAGCGGTGTTCACCGCCGGCATAACCATGCCGATGACCATACCGGTGACCACTGCCACCACCCTAAACATGCTTCTACAACATCATTTCTAACATACACCAACACCATTTTGCTCAAACTCAAATGCCACTTTCAAATACATTTACTAATTCATGATTGCATTGCACAAGATATCTATCTATATATATATAAAGATTGAGTTCCCCCTATTGAATGTGAGCATTAATGTCATAAGCTAAGAAACTCTATTATACAAGATAAGCTACACAAGCTCGGTAATAAGGAGCTTAATTTGAAAGCTATATATATATAAAGATTGAGTTCCCCCTATTGAATGTGAGCATTAATGTCATAAGCTAAGAAACTCTATTATACAAGATAAGCTACACAAGCTCGGTAATAAGGAGCTTAATTTGAAAGCTTTTAATAGCTTTCAATTGCATGACTTTAAAATAAATAAATAAATAAACGAAAGTATAGAAAATTCTTTCATGCAGGCCTTCTTTATGGCCCATTGATTAAGCTTTTATGAAGGTATAACTTTAATAGATTTAAAAAAAACTGCTTGCGGTCCATCTTCCTAAGCAGCCCAAGAGTTTGACTCATGCAGTTCTAAAACAGCCTCAAAGAATAGCTCTTCATCTGTCCATCGCCTCTTCCTTCCATCTTCTCGGTATTAAATGTTACCAGTTAGCTTTCATGTGGAGCTATATAGATAAGCCTCCTGGGTGATGTGAGCCACCCACACTTTCCATCAATACCTGCTGTCACAATACTTTCCATCTATACATGTAGTTACACTATGTCAAAGGCAACCAAAAAACAAGTTCGATTAGATTAGTGAGTATTTCAAACGATATGCAGGTACACATGATACTAACAAATCTAATTGCAGGTAAACACACATGAATTTGTTCAAGGTTGCACTAATGTTCATAGTCTGACATGTGTATAGCCACATGTATTCCTAATTCTTGGAAAATTTGCAGGCCCACCACTACAAGATGTGTCCTTGGGAAACTGTTACAGGGAAACAAAGAAATTGTTTGAGCTATGGCCGAAGATGGTAAGCAGAATCCAATTATTTTTCCCTTGATTAGGACTTATGTGCGCAATAGTGCCCACTCTGTGTTTCTTCATAAGCAGAACAAAGCAAGGAAAGCATATCAAACTGCCATGGTAGCAGAAAAGAAAAGAATAGAGGCTCCACTTACTTTGATTTCGCTATGGATCAGGCAAGTTTTTGAACTTGATTATTTGCTTTTGTGAATCTAAACATGTGTGGTTTAATAGGAGTGACTATGTTTAGTGAGTGTATGTTGTGTTTACTGTTTTTTGAAGATTATTGTTAGGAGTTAGATAATCTCAACCGGTTTACCATCATATAGAACATGGTAATAATGTTATGTTGTAAGCTTGAAATTGTATTAAAGCTTAGGTATTTGGCGAAATTGGTATCTATCACAGATTAGTGTTCCTCAAAATAACCTTAAATCTTAGTTGCCACATGTTGAGGTCCTGAAAAGAAGAAGTTGGTTGCATCTTCATTGCAAAAGGGCTTATAACACAATCAGTTGGCTTTTTAAATGTAGTGATTGGCCACTTAATTGTATGTTCAACCGTAACAGTTTGCAAATATGACTCGCATATGAATAGACACCTGGAACGAACAGGATCTAAATACTCCCTAGCTGTTTGGATATTATGATGTTGTGCAACAACTTCTAAATAGAATGCGACACTGTGATATATCGCTACAATGCATTTCTGGAAGTTGAATATCTCAACTCCAGCAGCCTTGAATGTCTGGTCTTCTATGCCACAAAATAAACTCATACATCAGAATGCAGAATTTTGTATAAATGAATGATTAAAAAATCGAATGCAGCATTTTATGAAACTACTTATTGGGCTGTTTGTGATTGCTTATTTGAATAACTGCTTATAGGATTGTTTGGGCTTGCTTATTAGAATACGTACTTATAGGGTTGTTTGGGATTGAGACGGCTTATAGGGGTGTTGGGGATTACTTATTGGTATAACTACTTTTAAGGGCTATTTGAGATTTCTTACAGAGACTGCTTATATGGGGTGTTTGGGATTACTTATTGGCATAGCTACTTTTCCGAGCTTAACTTTGAATCACCTATTTCTTTTCGCCAATATAATTGTACTTTCACTCTTATTGTGTTAATTGTCGTTTCTCATTTCCAAGGAAAAGAACCAAATGGGTCAAACATGTAAATTGGGTTAAAGGTTACCATGTTAAAAAACTGCACAAATGTGTTTTTAATGTATACGGAGTAAAAGCTACTCAATTAATTTATCCAATAACTATTTTTTAGAAAGTAGAAATCGTTTGGTAAAAATCAGTATTTTTTTGGGCCACATAGTGGGGTATTAACACAGGATTAGACGGTATAACGGGGAATTAAAAGGTGCCAATGAGGATGTTGGGAAGATTGCGATGGCGGTTTTTCCGTGTTAGTATGTAAGTAACATCTCTATGCTGGCATTATTTCTTCATATGATCTATTCAGTTAGAACTCGATAGCTTAGTTTAAATGTTAGTTATATGCTGTCATTATTTCAGTGTGACAAAAGAAGATGAAGAAGCCGCGGTTGATTTATTTGCAGCAGAGATACAAAAATGCTTAAGCAATCATAAGCAATCTCATGATGCTGTAGACATTTTGAATTTTCATGTCATAGAGGAAAAGGGATGTTAGTTCTAAAAGTGTTTAATTGTAAGGTTGTTTAATGTCAGTAGTCTTTTTTGGAGGTCAAAGAAGTGTGCAGATGGTAGTTTAGCCCAACATATAACTCAATACCTCAACATCGTTAAATAATCAATCAGAGGATGTTTGTCTTATATGTTGGGAGAAAGATAAATGTATGAAATATGAGATATTAGCCTAACAAATAACACAACATATACTAATGGGCATTCCAGTTTCCATCATATGGGCATTCACAGGAAAATTCTTTGAATATTTTGGCCAAGATTTGGATATCTCAAAAGAAGCAGGGAATTTTGCATGTTGGTTGATCCCCAACATCTTCCCTTATGGTTTACTTCAATGCCAGATCATATTCTTGCAGACTCAAAATAATGTGAAGTCATTGATGTTGAGTACGGGATTTGCGAGCTTACTTCATGTTATATGCTGTTGGACCTCATGAATTTGATACATTTTTATTCAAACAATTTTATTTAAAAAATGTTATTTAAAGGAACTTCATTTATTCAGTCGAGTATCCCTGATCAAAACTAAAAATAATAACTTAATACTCATAACCCTTACACAACCGATCGATGATTCTTTAGGGTGAACAAAGGTGTGCATCGCATGTTATACAAATTAGTGAAGCTTATTATTCGTTAATCTAGAGCTTCATCTGAAAGCTTTTAATAGCTTTTAAAGTTTCTTGAAAAGTTGGAGAGTTTTTTTAATTTATAAGAACCTGAAAAGTCTTTCGTAACTTTAACATTAGCTTCCCATTACTTGATCTTTGGTTTGCATTTCAAAAGAGAATTGCTGCGTATTTTACATTTTGCTATAATAAATCAAATAATCTATGTTCTATGCTATGAATGTTACGTTGAGCGGTCAAAAGCATTACTAACATTTACTAATAATTACTAATCAAATTATCATTACAACACTTATCATATACTCCGTAATTGATAATTAAAGACTTAGACACTATAAATAGCCATTTCCATTGTCTCGGTGCCATTTTCATTATAAAAGTGAATTAATTCTTTGTAATCTACCATTTTGAACCCAAAAAGTGAAAATAGCTCAAGCCATGAAAAAATAATTTTGTGTTTGAAATAACATGTGTTGCGTTATGGTGATGAAAGTCACTAAGTATTTGATACATTTTTATAGAAACAATTCTATTTACAAAAACTTAAATAAATTTTCTTTATTCAGTCGAGTACCTCTGATCGAAACTAAGCATAATAACTAAATATGCATAACTCTTGCAAAACCAATGATTCTTTACGGTGAACAAAGCCCGTGCATCGCACGGGCCATGCTGTCTCGTAATTCAAATGACGTTCTTACCTTTCCAAAGTAGTAAAAAGAATTGAATGATGTCCATTCCAAAAAGTTTTTATGAAGGCTCATAAATGCCCACTAAAACATTGATTTGGGCTGTCAGATTCGCTTGCAAGTTGCAGCTACCATGTTCATTTTTTAAAAGTTACGAATGCAAGTATTATATTAAACTAGATCGATACTCGCGTAAAGGAATGGTGTATGGTGGCAAATAATTATATTTGTAAACTTATGTTTTGGTGTGACCCTTGCTGCAAAACTTACTAGTTTAATGTGTAGTCTGCGAGAAAAAAAGTCTATTGGTTATAAATGAAAAATCATAAAACTTTGAGAATTAAACAATATTTAAATTATTAAAAGTTTGAAAAATGATAAAAGTAGGGTTGAATCAGTTGGAAAAACCCATCTCCTTTGAACATAAAGGCGAGGGTTCAATTATCACTCCTTGCAAAAGGCCAGCCTACATCTCACCTCCTATATACTTTTTGGAAGACAAGATTGGCCACTGTTGAAAGGTGGATGTTGTTACCATTTTTAATCAATGGTATTTAAAACTTGTCGTTAGTGTAATTAATAGGATAATTTAAGCAAAAAAAAATTACTTAATTTTAAGTCATTATAAGTTTCAAAAATAAAAACTTGTACTATTAAATAAACATACAAATTACTTTAAATAACATATTATTTTCATATTTAAAATAATTATGTATTTAGTGCATAAGAAATAAACTACAATAATTAGTGATTTTTTTCATACTTTTTTTGTTAACCATTGCCCAGTGAGCATTGTTTAGCAAAACATATATTTTATTGTTATGAAACCCATATTGTACTCATACCGAACCATACTATGTAGTATGATATCTAATGTTCATTAGTTTATGAAACTACAATTCGATTTCGTTATGGTGCACATCTGGATATGTACGCTGTTGCTAAAATAGCCTTTCTTTATCATAGAGAACTCATGCATAAATGGCTAGAGGGTGCTCAGCTCAATTATTATAGAATAATCAGCTTATGTTCAGTTTTTGAATGAAAATATGAAGTTGCCCCTCACATTCGTATAAAAAGTTTTTACCAATATAAGACAATACAATTTAAACGTTAATAGATGTTAAATGCTGTTTTTTTGCTTATTTGCGTATGATTCTTTAAAAAGTTGTTTCAAGTAATAATGGGTACGATTCTTTAACATGTTATTTCAAGTAATGGGCTATTCTTACTTATCTATTAATACTTCGTACCACTTTTTAACAATAGAATTAGTATTTTCATCAATCATCGGATCATCCTACACTATTTATTACGTATTTTGCATAAAGTGTGATACTCTAAATATCAATTAGCCAAAACGTTAATTAAAAATGCATATGATCGATAATGATAGATCTTAAATATCATATTACGGCCCCTTCAACTCGAAATCCTGACTACATCCCTAAGTGCATCGAAGTAGTTGTATAGTGGTAATCACAAATTTACAATAACTAAAGCATTATCCTAATTTTTTGAACAATCATTTTCTTATAAATAAAATCCTTTTGCATAAACTTTCTATAGACTTAAAAAAAATTTACGAGAAGAGTCTTACAAACATATGTGGCAAGTGAGTTGCACTAATCATACTGTATTTACATTTTTTTTTTCTCACTCTGTACAATTTGTGTTGTGTTTGCAAAATATTTTGAGTTTTACTAATAACATCTCTAAAGCGTTGTGCTTAACAACTAATTCTCCACATTTTAACAATTAAAACAATCAGATATATCTAACCATAAAAAATCCCCGACTAATTCCATATTCTGATATTTTCTCAAACACAATCAGTATTCAATATTTTCATCGGTTATTCAAACGAAAAATGTTTATTTTTATTTTTATTTTTGGTCATAATTATACCATTTTTGTTAAAAAGTTACTGTAGTTGTTAGCATTTCTCAAATATTTTTCAAAAGTTTTTGTGTGCTTTGAACTTTTTTCCAAAATCTTAAAGAATGGGTCAAAAGCCATGGGCCGGACCCTTTATTCATAACTCATTAGTACCAATCATACCAAATTTTATAAACATATGACCGTTACAAACACACCACTTTAATTCTAACGTTTCTTTCAATTTTCAAATCTTAAACCCCTTTCCCCAAATTTTATAAAAATCTCATCTCACATATCATTCTCAACACACACACACTTACATCACAATCCTCAAACAATCTTCATTCAGAAAATGGCACTTAGATCACTAGATAACACCTTACCCTTATCGCCCGAACGACCCAAAAAGACTATCAAAGTTACAAACTTGATAGCTAAGAAGGCGAAACAGGTTGCGGGTCCTGATGTGAACAACGAGAATGTTGCGCCGGTGGATAATGTTGCTCCGGTTGTTGATGCTGTTGATTATGTCTTGTCTGAGAATCTTGAGGCGTTTTCGGACCCTGATGTCAAGATTCAGGTAAAAATGTGTTTTTTTTGGGATTTTTTTGATACCCTTTTTGTGATTTTGTGTGTTTTGAAAAACCCTTTTGGGATTTGATGAAAAGAGTGGATTTTTGTTAAGAACCTTGATTGCAATTTTTTGGGGATTTAGGGTTTTGTGTAGTTTATTTGTTACCCTTTTTGTGATTTTGTGTTTTTTATTATTTAATTTGAAAATGGGAAACCTATTTCAGTTTCGTCGAAAAAATTGGATTTATTTATTTATTTATTTTTATTTATTTATTTATTTTTTTGGGGTGAATTAAGGGTCTTGTGTAATTTTTCATTTCCCATTTGTGATTTTGTGTGTTTTGATTAAAGCTCAGAAACCTTTTTACTAACTCGGTGTTGAGTTCAAGGCGAACATATGTCAGTGATTTCTTGAAATGTTAGGTTTTTGTCGAGAACCCGTCTTTGTGTTTCTGCTGTGAATCTAGGCTTATTTCTGATTTGTATACTTATACTTCATTTTTTTGTTTTTTTGGGAACTCAGAGCTTAATGGAAGGACTGGAGTCAAAAGATTGGCTTAAGATTTGCGAGTCACTGAATGATGTTAGGCGATTTGCGTTGTTCCACTCAGCTCTCTTGCTCCCAATCCTGTATGTAAAAGCTGATCCTTTCCCATCTTATTTCGCTTAAACTATTGTGTGGTTTACTGATATGTGGTTTCGTATGCAAACAGGGAAAAAGTTATGATGGTTTTAGTGAAATCAATGAAGAATCCAAGAAGCGCCTTATGCAAGACTGCAATCATGGCTGCTGCTGATCTTTTTAAATCGTATGGTGATAAGCTGCTTGAATCTGCTACTTCTGATGCTGTTGACCAAGTGGTATGATAATGGTATCTTATTGTCAACGTAAATGAACTGAATATACTAATTTACCATCGAGAGCTGATCAAAATTGTTACTTGTTGAACGTAACAGATGCTTCAGCTATTGCTTAAAGCTTCTCAAGATAAGAAGTTTGTATGTGAAGAAGCTGAGAGAACGCTTAAGACAATGGTGGTATCAACAGCTTCTATCCCTTTGCTTCACAAGGTGAAAGTGTATGTCAAGCATGGAAATATGAGGGTTCGAGCCAAGGCTGCTGTTTCAGTTGCTCAATGTGTCTCAAAGATGGTATGCAATGAGTCTTTTGGTTTATTATTTTTTTTGTTTCTCGTGTTTTTTTAGTGATCTAATGAGGTTTTTTATTACTGTTATAGGATGTTGGAGAGATGAAGGAATACGGACTTGTTCTGTTAGTACAAATGTCTGCTGAATTGTTGAAAGATAGATTGCCTGAAGCAAGAGAAGCTGCTCGAGGTATGATTTTGTTGATTCACAAGGTGGTTGTGGAAGAGGAAGAAGAGGCGGAAAAGCAGCAAGAGATGTGGCAAAGCTTTTGCCAGTCGAATTTGTCAGCCATTGATGCATTAGCCATGGCTAAACTTGTTGCATCTCAGTAGAAGTTCTCTTGTGCGTTTATGTCGATCGTGTTACTTTTTAGTTCATAAAAGAGTTGTTTTCTCATGAAGAAAATTTCTCAGCTTTTGATGCATTAGCCATGGCTAACTTGTTGCATCTCAGTAGAAGTTCCTTTATTCTTTTTATATGTCGATCGTATTACTTTTCAGTTCATGTAAAGAGTGGTTTGCTCTTGAAGAAAGTTATGTTCAATATGTTTGAGAAACAAATCTTTTGCACAACATGTCTTGTCTTTTCATGAGAAGCAGCACAAATGGTTAATGTTACATTGGATTAATAAAAGCTCCCATACACAAGTCCAACCCAATCGAGTTACAGGCTCAATACAGTATATACAAACACAAATGATAATCTTATTTTCGAAGCATAAAAGCCAACATTGCTTATGCCACCAATATTCCATCAGCAACACCATGAATAATAAGAGGCTCAGTACATTCACAACTACAAGTTCCAGAGAAAGGCACTTCACGATAAATTGTAACTCAAAATTTTGTTCAACTACCCTCTTTTAGTTAATCTCACCTTGAGACCATGCTTCATTTGAAGTACAATAGAATCTTGTGGAAGCACAGGATGACATTCGACTAACTCGATATGGTAATGGTAAATGATCATAGTTGACACTATCTTTAGGTGAGATAAAGCCATGTTCTTACCTACGCAAGCTCTTGGACCTGAACCAAATGATGCAAACTTATAAGAGGACTCACGTTTGATTCCCCCGTCCTTCAAAATCCACCTTTCGGGCTTAAACTCCATGCAATCTTCACCCCATATTGATTTCATCCTTCCCATGGAATAATATGATAGAATAATTTTGGTGTTTGGAAAAACTTGGTGGCCACTTGGAAGGATGTCTGGTTGGAATGGAGATTTGTGGTTTAATGGAATAGAAGGAAATAACCGCAAGGATTCACATAAAGCTCCATGAAAGTACGCCATTTCGTCTAACTCTTTTACATGCCATCTTTCACCCACTTTCACTTCCAAATGTGAGCGAATCTCTTTGAGAATCTTATCTTCCGCATCGGGGTTTCTTGAAAGAAGACAAAAGAACCAAGATAGAGCGCTACTCGTGGTATCTTTCCCTGCAGCCATTAGACTCCATATATTGTCCCTTTGAAATTTGGTGGGATTCAAAGAAGTGCCATTATGATTTTTGATTAGTGTCATGAAAGTTGTGATGAATATGAATTTTTTCTCTTGGTGTTCGGTGTTATTGTAGTCGTTTTGTTTTTGGTCTATGGACTTGTATATGAAGCGATCAAGAGTTTTTCGTGCATTGCTCAACTTATTCTCTTTCCCAACTCTAAGAAGTTGTTGCAGTTTCCAAAGGCTTGGCGGCGTGATATGCCTAAGCAGCATAGCTTCCTTCAACATCTCTCAAGGCCTTTACACAAGGTGCGAAAGGAAAATCAAGACAAACTTTTCGGGTCATTATCAAAGAGTAATGTGCATATGGTGTCAAAAGTAAACCTTTGAAAAATATCCTGCAAATCCATCTCGACACCATTTCCAGAAATGGATTCAAGTATGGGCAGAAGCCCGCTTTCCAGTTTATTCCAAACAATAGTTTCGTAGTTTGAAATTCAGCATGATACGTGCATAACGACCTTGTGGCTTATCACCCATATCTCACCATCGGAAGTGAGGATACCCTTTCCCATGACATCAAATATCGTATGAAATTTGTCACCTTTAGGATAATTTTTGAAGTTTTTGCTTAGAATGTGGTGGTTGTCTAAAGGATCCATGGTCAACAACATGTCCATGTTGGTGAAGTAGTGAACCAAGGGCCTTTGAACATGAATGTACCACCACTATTTGCCCAATTAATACCAACTCTTCATTCAGGCTCAAAAACATTTCAAAAACCAAACCTTTAGGTTTAAAATTATGAACTATAAACCAGCACCCTTCTTATACAATGCAAACATAAGGCAGTACACAAGGGACTACAGATGGCATATCAATGAACAACTGACCTAAATCTAAACAAAATAAAAAATTGAACAAATTGACCACAAATACTAGCAGCTAAATCAATATGAATGGTAGTACATGTTGACGTGTGTTCAGAGTTTCTCACTTTGTTCAATCAATATGCGCAAAGCTGACTCGACTTCTGGAAGTGGTTTGCCGACATAGAGCTGAAGTTGACCTTTCCTCACTACAACTATTTTCATAATTTGTGAATTTATTGCTTCTTCAAGCTCCTGAAAGATAAGTTCAAAATATTATTCAGATGTCACTCATACAACTAATGAAGTACTAAATTTAAAAGCATCCCGGTAATCCAAGTCATGTGATGGAAAAACTGGTTCTAAGGGGGTGTTTGGATGTGCGCATTGGAAGTTACTATGTAAATTTTTATAATCAGAATCAAATATTCAATTGTAATAAGATGGAATTGAAAATAAGTGGTGATTAGGCCACTTATAAAACTGATTGTTTGATGATCAAAAAGCAGAATCTGTTCAGAACCCAATATGGCAATATCTTAAAGCAATAGCATCCGAATACCCCAACTCCACACCTAAAACGATGAATGCTGCCAAGACTGAGTTTTAAGACTCACATTTGTTGGTACTGGTATGATATTGGTGTTGAAATCTTCCAAATCTTCAAAGAAGGATTCCAGAAGATAACAAAAGTTCATGGCATCACCACGATCTTCAAAAGCAACAGTGTGAGCTAACCCGCTTTGGGTCTGAGAATCGCTCCGTATAACAAAAAGTCCTGATTCATCATCTTCTTCACCTCTTTGCATATGAACAGCCTGAAAAAGAAATGGTTAACCTTATAAGCTTAACAGGAACAAAAAAAGAGCTTCACGGCTAATAAAAGCGATAAAAAAACAAACAAGTAACATGCGGTTTTTCTATTTATCCTTACGGGACACCATATTATTATTATGTTTTGGATATATGCTACAAAGAAACAATAACGTACTCAATAAAAAGGGATTTTTGTATACTAACGCACTTTTTCATGTGCAATTTTAGCCATAGTACCTTTTTTGGTCCATCTCAAACATTCAAAGATGGTTTGGTGTCTCAATTGGATCATTTTGTGAGTTGTGACCCGTACATGTTTATATAAACAACAAATTTATATAAATTTAATTCATAATGTTAACATTTTTAAATTAACTATTATCAATTTTAAAAGGCGGGCTATAAGGCTCATTTGCCTACAAAATGACTCAAACAAGAGACAACAATCTCATAGATTGATATTTTATGCAAAACAAAATCACCAGGAAACATGCTGGGAAAGACATAATGTGAGCCTATAACACATTTATGCATGAAAAATCTTATTTGCAACAGCTATGTTGATGGTTATATTTGACCGTGATAATTTACAACGTTAATAGGTCCCTTAAAGCAAAGTACATGCATTTAATATTTAAGAGTTGGACGCGGTCTTTCGGAGTAACTTAAGAGTACATCCTTTCAGCCACATGTATGGTGTTAAAGTTTTAGTTTCATGTTTTCAACAAGCAATTAGAAACATGTTAACATATTAAAGTTGGCTATAAATTAACATAGCGGGTAACACATACCAGAACATACGGGAGACTAGTCCACCAAAAGCCAGTGGGTGTAATAGATTTCATATCACCGGTTTTTTTGGCAGATTTTTTGTTTCCACCTTTTCTACCCTTTAAACTGCCATTCCTATTAGAATCATCTTGCTTAGTAGATACTGCAGTATCACTACTTTCTTGACCGAAGCCTCGAGGTTTCCTTGTCTCCATGTTGCTTGCTTGGTAATTATATTGTGGCTCCTTTGAGGTACCTATGTATTATATTATTAATAATATAGATATAAAATCTCTTAAATAGAATAACGTTAATGCCATAAGTCAATAACTCAAATTTGCAAGTCCAAAGCAGTCTACACGTTTCAACTCCTCGAATGATTTTTAGCTAATCTCTGTATATACAACTAGTACGATTTAAACTTAAAATTTTGGGATAAGGTATAACTGTATAAGGAGGCCATTAACTATTCTGCTTTAATCATTACAGAGACTAAACTACTAAAACTACTTTATAGGCCACTCAGATATGTATTTGGTTTTGTTTATACCAAATCTTGTAAAAACAGGTTTGATTACAAATCACCTTAAAATTTTGGAGGAGCCAAAAACACACTAGATTACTATTTCTATTATTTAAAGTCAAACAAATGAATTGTTTTTGTCATTCTGTTTAATATTTATCAGATTTGGTGCAAAACGATACTTGGGTGGGTGAAAAATATAGTAATTCCAATAGTTAGGTGCAGAGTTGTCAATATCGAGATCCTACCTAGGATCGTTATTGTCTTTGCAAGATCTAGACCGGGATGATCGGATCGAAATTGTAAGATCCTACGAATTTGTCATATGTTATTAACATGGGTTAATAGATCATGACTAAGGATCAAATTCCTTAAAATAAGAAGAATGAGAAATAACTATAACTACACATTAGAGATGCATCAATTTGAATTAGATGCATATCTAATCTTTTAGATGCATCATAATATATTTTCTAGCTAAAAATTAAATGCATATACATATATTAGATGCATTTCATCAAGTTAGACGCATCCTATGTATTTTTCGTCCTATGGGGTTAAATTTGTTGCTAGTACTACTTTGCATCAGTTTCAATTCAAAATCACTTTCGACCAAAATCACTTTCGAAACTAATTGTGATGCATATAAATGAATAGAGATGCATCTAAATCAAGTCGATGCATCTCAAATATACGGTTATAGTTATATCTTATTCTTCTCATTTTCGGTTTTCTTCTCACTGGATCCTTACCCAATAGATCATACCGTTTTATATTTTTACTCAATATCAGATATGAATTCATATGATAACCTTACGAAAATGTCAAAGTTAAAATTTACAACACCATAATAATAGTAATACTGCAAATCTGCAATACATCTAATTGATTCAGGTTCATTCGTTAAACTAACGATTTAGAGGGATAAACAACCTGAGTCATATATGGTGCGTTAACTTTACTTTCATCGTCCAAATGGCTTTTGTAAAAAACATTGTTGAGCTAAGTCTTAAAAATAACCGAGGGCCTATATTCTTTCTTTACTTTTTAACTGAAAAATCGACTTAGATTTTTAGTAAGATTCAATCGCTGGACAATACGATCCTATACGCGATCCCAAATTCTTAATTGTTGTGATGTTATGTTGTGGACTTGTAGGCGATCGGCGATCCTACCAACTATGGTAAGGTGGCCTTATTTAATGTCCCCTCCTTGTACATTATCCTAATATTTAGCAATAAGCCGTTTTTTTCCTAATAATGTAACTGAACAATAGTAATACGCTTATATATTGGTTCTCGAGACAAAATCATAATTCAAACTAGCTACAAAAAACGATAAACTACACTATACTAATAAAACAACAATCATAGGATGCACAAAAAACATTACAAGAGCTATTTTTTAAACATACCAGCTATCGATTCAGTGTCCACAAGCTTATTTCTTGGCTCATTGTCACTACCAACACTCGACACCCCCTCATCATTCATCTTATCCGTTCTCACAGTCCCATTACCAAATCCCATCGGCTTATCCCCTGAATCAACCGATGGGCTTTTATACTTATACTTTTTCTTAAACATCAACGAACCAAACTCCTCACTATCATCACTCCCCTCACCTTCATTTCTCAAAACATTAACATTCGGCAACTTCTCATAATCCCCTTCCATACTTTTCCGTAACTTCATTAACCTCCCATCCACTTCTTTCTCCTTAACACTCTTCTCAACCGAGTCAAAATCCACATCATCCGCGTCATCATCATCATTAACTAATCCTCGTCTCTTCGCCTCAATCTTTTCTTGCTTCCTAGCTTCCCTCGCCATTTCTCGTATTTCCACTATCCTATCATCCATTTCCACCATTTCCAACATTTCACCCTCATTCTCCACTACATTAAATTCCCGCCATTTCGCTTTCCTCATTTCGCTTTACGCCTTAAATCTAAACCCCTCCCCCCCTTTTTCTCACTTTCGTCGGAAATCTCTTTCGACCCGAATATCAAACAGACACAAACTGTCTTGAAACAAAACGCCCCATCAAATAAACCCCAATTTTCACAAAAAGACTTATTTTCCAAGATTCTTGAAAAACCCACATTTCAACCCACTAACCCCGTCTCTGAAAAGCTCGTTTTCTTCATCTGGGTGTTTCTTGAAAAGGGTCTTTCTTGGGGGAAAGTCGGTTCTTTCGGGTCAAGTTTCTCGGTCGGGTCGGTCTGGAAGGTTGTAGGGTCTTTGGAGGGGCTTGGACGGGAGGTGATTTGGGGTTGTATCGTGGTTGGGTAGGATGATGGAGGAGGAGGATGTGAGGTGGGTTTTCCGGTGGAGTGGCGGCGAGTGGCGGCGGCGGCGTGGTTATGCGGCGCCGGAGATGCCCGCCATCTTTGGGTTTTTTTTTTTTTTGAATTTTTTTTGGGTTTGTGAGTAAAGGTTGCTTGTGGGATTTGTCTTGTCTGAAAAAGCAGAAATGTATCCCAAGTTAATTGGCTTTTTAACGATTCCATTCCTGTTAGAGCCGAGCAAACCACCCGAACGGACGGACCGACCGAGACCGGACCGGACTAGACCGACCACATTCGGTCTCGGTCTCGGTCTAAGCTTTTGGGTTAATTCGGTTTCGGTCTTGGTCGGTCCAGACCAAAAACCGACTATTTTGCCTTGTTGGACCGGACCGGCCGAGACCGGACCGGACCAGACCAGACCGACCACATTCGGTCTGGTCCGCGGTCTAAGGTTTTTGCCAAACTCGGTCTCGGTCCGGTCCAGTTTTGGCCGGTCCGATCTGGTTTTTGGACCGTGAGCACCCTTAATTCCAATTTAATCGTTCACTGTTAAGAAAATATTATTCAGATTACCATGTTAACTTTATACTGGATTCTCGAATATCACTCTAGAAAAGAAAGTAAATAAAACGAAGTGAATAAAAAAAATATTGTGTCTCAACACTCAAGTATCACTTGAGTAGAAAATTAACTGAAAAATAACGATGATTTGATTGATTTTGAAGTAAAGTGTTCTCTTTATAAATTAGCCTGAAAATGTTTACTTAATATTTCTTTACTTTTTATTACTAAAAATTCGAGAAAACTAAGCATATAGTTAAAATTGTTATTACAAGATTGCAAGAAGAAAGTAACTAATTAGTTAAAAATAAAACTCATTTTATAAAAAGTAAAACAGAGAAAACAGTAATAATTATACTTTTTATCGGTGGATAATTATTTTGAGACCTACATAGTATTATGATATGTACAAATTCATCCGAAGGGAACATTTTCCTCCAAGAACAAGACGTAACTTATATTTGAATCCACAATAGTAGGTTCACTCTTGATCAATACAAACTGGAAAACATATACTTGTAACGTATTTGAGTCTTAGAATAAAAAAGGGACAAAAGCTGTGCAATATGAGTAAAAGGATTTATTAAGATAACATGTACTAAATTGATTGAGTTTAGAACAATTTTGTTTAATCCAATACCATGTTATACCAGTAATCCAAGTTCCTTCATCTGTACAACCGTCATCCGCAGGCAAAAAAATCATTAGAAGAATAAGGACTTCATTGTAAAATTCCCCCCTTTTTCATGTTGGTTCAACCATTTAAATGAATCGCCCAAAAATGAAGAATAGAACAAGATAGCTAGAAGTTATTCGGCTACCCCAAGACAATGAGCAAAGCTTTTGTATTTCGGCTCCCATCCTATCTCCTCTCGTGTTTTTGAGTTGTCCAGTCTCTTACCCAAAACACCATCTTTGCCTGCACAAGCATCATGTAATCATAAATTTAGGTTTCAATCCGGAACAATTTAGCAAGCACATACTTGATCACACAACAATATCCATTAAAGTATTCTTGTTCGATTGACATCTTAGTTAAGAAAAAGAATAACAACAGGATTGAGCAAGTGCAAAATCATGAGAGTTGTGTGCTCAATATATCGGTTTTGCAAAAATCTTTTGTTATGCTGAGTTACCTGTGAAGCCCACAAATGTCGGATCAAATTTCCCACTCTTAGCAACCAAGTCCATCACTTCTTGTCTGACAAAATAAATGTTGTTAAATTAGAGACAAGTCCATCAGATAAAGAAATGGGGACACATAGACATTCGAAACTGGGTTGAGAACTCGGAGGATCTTCGCACTGTTTGACCCCGGAATTATATCAGATGTTTGGCAAACATACAATGTTAACACAGCTAGAAAGAAAAAAAAAAAAAAAAAAAAAAAAATCAAAATTTGGGTTCCCAGTATATCCGGGCTGAAAATCATCCACCCCTGTAACGACGCGGACTAGCAGACCTTTGTTGCCATTATATTCATGTTGGTAATATATCGGTCCCTGTTGCTACAAGTTCGATCTGGACTACGTCACGTGTCTGCGATTCCTCGAATCAGAGTTACGCGATGCCGCCTCCTCGTTCCAGTTGCCATCTGAAAAGAACTTCAGCAGTCGCCTATCTTTTGGGCTGTGACAATCATCCCTGTATCCAGGTCTGTTCTAATCAAGTCTGAATTTCCATCACATGTAGGGTGGGGGCTGTTGACACTCAAGCACTATTAGACCTTTTTGTTTAATTTTCAAAGTTTCGTTTTAACTAAGGATGTTGGCTAATTAAATTAAACTAAAACAAATATTATTACAAATAATAATTAATATATATATTGAAAGTGTTAAGTGGTTAACTGAGTTGACCCGGCTTTGAGATAAAACACAGTTGAACTCGACCCATCCATAAGTAATTGGGTTGNATGTTAAGCGCATAAAAGACTGCATATATTTATGATAACATAAAATGCCCCAAATGCAAGATCATAGCAGCTAGTATTCTTCCGTTTGATGGAGTTGTTTGAGTGTTTGACAATTATGCTTCTTTAAAGAATTAAGAGGTAAAACAATGAAAATAAGATAAGCAGTTTGACAATTATGACAAGTTTGATACATTTCCAATGATCATGGTTAAAAAACTGGGCCATTCCGGAACCTACTAGTCTATCCAAACACTCCTAAACCTAAACAAACCACTTTCACAAAAAAAAATAAAACACAATCCCAAACACCCCCTAAACTAAACACATAATTCTCATCAAACGAAACAATCTAAAAAACAATTCCATACCAGTAGATGAAGAAGAAGAAGAAGCGTGAACACTGTATGATGACGTCATCTTTGAAGATGATGATAATTTTTTGAATGTAAAATTGAGATTAGTTTTTGGAAAGGAAGAAATGAATGATTTGTTATAAGAGGGGTTAAAGTTGGTTACAATTCCGGTGAAAGATGAAGGGGATAAGCATAGAGCAGTTGTTGTTGTAAAGCCCATTCAATAAGTGTGTTTGTTTGTTTGGATAAAATGGTGGGTAAAGCAGCACACTTTGTGTGACTTGGCACCTACCGGTTTTCTGTTACAGGTATTTCACATTTCGTTTCATATCTATGATTGGNCAAAGGTGAATTATATTAGCTTTCCAAAATAGTTTGTACAAAACTTATGAGAAACAGAATACTCAGGGCGCGTTTAGTAAGGAGTTTTTCCAGAAAAATTTTCCAAAAAAACCTAAGAAAATAGAAAACGCGTTCAAATTTAGTTTTTTCCAAAAGTTTTCTTGGAAAAATGGAAAAGCTGTTTTCCAAGTTTATAACTAAGTTTTGGAAAACTCCCTTTATGAGTTCTCCATAGGTTTTCCATTTTAGAAAACTCCATCTAAACAACTCCATCTAAACAAGTTTTTAAGTGTTCTCTAGAGAGAGAATAACTCCCCCATTCTCCAGAAAACTGAAAAATGAAAAGTAGGAAAATTTTTCCATTACTAAACGCGCTTAATTGGACATTCCCCAATGCAAATACTAATCACAGCTAAGTATACAACTAAACTATTATTGTTCTGTCCAATATCTTCCAAAGACAGCAACTATATCTGATACAATCTCTATAACCGAGCAAATCAATGCTACCAGCAATCAAACAGTACATTCCTCAATTCACCATAAACTGCACCATATACCATCTAGCTACATTTTCATCTTACCTCCCCTCTTATACTAACTCAACCAACATCCACAGTAAGTATACAAAAGAGAAGATTAATGTGGCTGGGTCGATATTGTGATAAACTGATAATAGATTCAAACTGCAAACGAGTATAAACGGGGTTTGAACCTACCGTCACACAGTCTCAAACCGAATAAAGTTTATCTTTTTTTGAGGAATCGTAGTTTCCTTCTTTTCTTACTTAACGTTGTGTTCTCGAGTTTGGGTTAAGAAAGACAATGAAAAAAAATGAAAATGAAACATAAGATGGTGTGTTCTTGAGTATTACTTAAGAAAGAAAAAGAAATGGAAGAAAACTTTGTGTTATTTTGATGATTTTGGAATGAAAATATTTTCTCCCATTTTTAGGAGAAAGTGTTTCCTTTACTTTTCTTTAATGAAATAGCTCGAGAATACAGTGTAAGTATAGTTTTCGATTTTTTTTATTGATAGGTGCTTGAGCCTAACGCTGCACAAAATCAAACTGTAGTTTTGGCTCACTATTACTTATCTGTTCTTTTACACACACCACCAGCATCACCTTTCATATGTTCTACACCACCATTGAATGTAATTGTCGAATATCCATCAACGACTCCAACATTAAAACCACAGAAATTATCATCATAAAAGTTGTCTGATATTGCCATTTTCACGGTATATTATTATCATATAGTATACTAGCTTCATGGTAGTCCGAATGAGCGGGCAGCTTCATGGTAGACCATGTGTAATGCATGCCTCTCACCACATGTGAGACATCACTTTTGTTCAATAGTCACACGTAAAAACCAGTTACACGACATCTACTAACACATGCCTAGTGTTTTTTTCTTGTTAGAGATGAGCCCCCTCACCGACGATGGTTTTGTTTTGTGTGAACGAAAGATAGTGTGTAACGTGTATATTTTTATGTTTAGCATGATATAGTTAAGTTGTAAATGACTTTTGAGCATCAACAATGCATCAAGTTTTTATTGACTTTTTTAATGACACATACTATGACACTAGTGCAATAAAAAAATATATAGTTACAACAAGCTTTTGCAGTATCATTTTTAGTGTATAATAAGTTTTTTGTAAGTGAGAATATCTATAATGAATGAAGGATCTTCAATTCATTGCTCAGAAAAAGCTTTTGCTTTAGTGTGTGTGTGTGAAAAAAAAAAAAAGCCTAATCTATGATTTTCCAAAAATCTTTCCTTTAATTCCCATTAGAAGTGATCTTATGTAATAAATAGACATGTGCACCTATTCTCATTCATTTTCGACACCCAAAGTACTATAAAGTACTAGCATCATACATGCACGAAGCTTTAACTGTTTTTAGAGAAGAGTGTATGTGGTTAGTATGTGTATATAAAAGGAGGAAATGTATTAGCAGAAATTCTAAATTTTTAAAAGTTGATGTTGAGGGAATTTTTTTGAAAATTGATGGTTGAGAAGTTTTAGAGTTGCTGAATTTTATAAATAAGACTTGGAGCATGTATATACTCCCTTCGTCTCAAATAATTATCCACTTATAAAAAACATATAGTGTAAGAAAAATACTAGTAATTTTTTTTATTTTTTATTTTAGTTTTTGTATAATGACAGTTTCACTGTTAATCAAATTTGTTTTTTTTTTTGTTTTTTTTTTCTTTTTTTTAAATGTTTGTAATAATAAACTTAACTAAGGTTAGTATAGTAAATATGATCTAAATTTTTTACTTGTTTTAAAAAATGAACAATTAATTTGAGATAAAAAATAATAAAAATAAAAAAATAAAAAATATTGAAATGAACAAAAAGATAAGTGTATCTGTATCTATATTACCTATAGTAGAAAAATGGTCAATGTTGAGTTTTCAAAAAATGTTGAGTTTTTAATAATGGTCAAATAAGAGAGAAAAGTGAAATGTAATTAATACTCTTATTAAAACACCCCATTACTTAAAAGTACAATGATTTATTCAAATTGTACAACCAATTAAAAACATATCTACCAAATTAAATACAACCAATTAAAACACAAACCGGGTTGACCCGAGACGATTCAAACCCGACGGGTTGACCTGGTTTAATTTGACCCATTTCCGACCCAACCTAGCAAGTTGACCCGGTTTAAATCGACCAATTTTTCGACCGGAACGGTTCAACCGGTTGAACCACCCGGGTCGAACCGGGTTTCAAAACATTACGTTTAATTCCCAAATCTTCAAACTTTTATTATTTTTTGTTTATAACCTATAAACATTTTTTATCAATAAACTATCTATCGCTATAAAATCTCGTTGTTATACACGGGTACTCGTCTATCAAGATTAGATTCCTCAACCAACCAAAAGTAACTTGTTTCTCGTAATCTTGAAAAGACAAAACATAACTCTTCGTACTTCCCACCAAACCCACACAAAATCCATTTTTTTTCTTTTCTTTTTAACTAAAAATCCCAAATTCAAAACCCTAAAAAAACAAACATTACTCACCAAAAAAATTCAAATATTTCTATCTTCTTCAATTCAACTTCATTTCACCTAACAATGAACCAAGATTCAACCCAAAACCAACCAGGTTCTTCTTCTATACCAATTAGAGCTCCACTTACAGTTGATTCAGATTCTGAATATAATTTATCTACTAATAACAATTATAATTATTCAAGAAGTAGTAGCTTTAGTAGTAGTACTAGTAGTAGTGTTGATATTAGTAGCTTTAATGATGAAAATGATGATTTTGTAACATACCCACATGATGAAATTGTGTTAGAACAGTCTAGAGTTGAAAAATGTGAGCTAATTAGGCCTTTTGTGAAGTACCCAGATGGAGATAATGTTAAAGAATGTGTTGGTTCTGAAAAAAATGAGATTTTTAGGCCTTTTGTGAAGTGCCCAGATGGAAATAATGTTAAAGATTGTGGTGGTTTTGTTAAAAATGAGATTTTTAGGCCTATCGTGAAGTGCCCAGATAGAAATAATATTAACGATTGTAGTGTTTCTGATAAAAATGAGATTTTTAGGCCTTCTGTTAAGTATCCGGATGGAAATAATGTTAAAGATTGTAGTGGTTTTGATAAAGTTGGCGTATTTAGGCCTATTGTAAAGTGCCCAAATGGAAATGATGTGAAAGATTCTGATGGTTTTGATAAAGGTGGTGTTTTTAGGCCGATTGCTAAGTGCCCAGATGGAAATAAATCAAATAATGCGAAAGGTTGTGATGGTGATGATAAGGTTGGCGTTTTTAGGCCTATTGTGAGGTACCCATATGGAGATAAGGTTAAAGATTGTGGTGGTTTTGATAAAGGTGGCGTTTTCAGGCCTTTTGTGAATGACCCATGTGAGGAAAGTAGTAGTAGTGGTAATTTGGGTGTGCCTGTTGCGCGTTTGAGCGGTGATTGTGATAGTGATAGTGATGTTGATTCGGTTGATGGGGTTGTGGAGAGTGTTGTTATGGCGCCTAAAGTTAGAATCTTTAGTGCTTATGAGGGTGACAATGAGTTGCAGGTTGAGGGTGTGTTTTCTGGTGATGATAGCAGTTGTATCAGTGAGTTGAACAAGTTGAGTGGAGACGAGGGATGTGAAGCCGAGTGCATGAATGGGGCTGTGAAGGGTTCAGAATCGGATGAAATGAGCTTCGATTTGGGAAAAAGTGGTGTAGAAATTGTTTCATATTCAGGCAATGATATTGATGTCGAGACTGATAGTGGAAGTGAACAAGAGGTCGTGTTTGATAGTTGTGGAAATCAATCCAAGAAAACGGTAGACCAAAAGGAAAGAAAAATGGTAGCAACGGAGGTTGATATGGCCCCTAAAGTTCGAACTTTTGGTAATGGTGATACGAGTCATATTGATGAATTGGACGATTCAGTGAGGGGTTGCATTTCAGACGAGTCCATTGGAGATGAGGGATGTAAAGCCGAGTGTTTGAATGAGGTTCGTGAGCTTTCAGAATTAAATGAAATGAGCAAAACTGTTGATGAAAGTGAACCAGAAGTCGTTGATGTTCATAAAACCGAATCCAAGAATAGGCTAAGTGAAGTGGAAGAAGAAATCGTAGTGATGAAGGTTGTTGTGGCCACTAAAGCTGGAGCCTTTAGTGGTGATGAAGGTGAGGATATCAATGATATTGAAGAATTGAATGGTTCGACGAGGTGTTCTGTTCTAGCCGATACAATCGAAGACGAGGGATATATAGTCGAGTGCTTGAATGATGTTGTAAAGCTTTCAGAACCGGATGACCCAAGCTTTGATTTGGAAAGAATCATTGCAAGGAATGTTTCAGATTCAGGCAATGAGATTGAGTCTGCAACTATCAGTGGAAGTGGACAAGAAGAATCGCTGGTCAAAATGCAGCCGGTAAAGTCAAAGTTTCTAAAGCTTGTTCGTTTTCTTGGGTTATTGAACGAGTTGGACTCTCATTTAACCATTTTAGCTATTGGAAAGACGGGTGTTGGTAAAAGTGCAACTATAAATTCCATTTTTAGTGAAAACAAAGCCTCGACAAATGCATTTGATCCAGGCACAACTACTATACAAGAAATAGTTGGAACTATAGAAGGAATCAAACTCAGAGTTATCGACACACCAGGCCTCAAGTGTTCCCCCTTTGAACGATCTTACAACTTGAAAATTCTCAAGTCTATAAAGAGACTCGCAAAAAAACACACCCCAGATGTTGTGCTCTATGTTGACAGGTTAGACACACATACACGAGGCGATGATGATTCACATCTTTTGAGGTTAATCACAAGTTCACTTGGTTCTTCAGTGTGGTATAAATGTATCATTGCACTTACTCATGCAACTTCTAGTCCCACCGATGAGTCATTAAGGGGATTCGTGTTCCAAAGATGTCATTTAATACGCGAAAAAATTCGTAACCATGGAGGTACTAATGAGCATATGGTGAATCCGGTGTGGCTTGTTGAGAACCACGTGGCTTATAAACATGACAAAAGTAGGTTGTTCGAGTTTAGCAGATATTTACGTCACAACATCGTTTTGGATGATGGATTGGATAGTTTAGTGTGTTATGATCGAGCCAATGAAGACAAGCGTGATCAAGTTCCACCATTTGAGCCATTGAGCAAGCAAAGGGCTGCTGTAAACTGCAGCGTCGAGCGTAGAAAAGCTTATTTTGAAGAGTGCAGTTATCGTGTGAAGCTTCTGGGAACTAAACATTGGTCTGTCGTGTGTAGATTGTATTCTTAGGCGAATGAAAGATTGAATAATCATTGATCATTTTGCGAAAATGCCTTAAATGATTCAGTGGTTTGATTTTCGATTGATGTAGCCGTCACAATTTACATATGTTTGGTTAACGACAAGATTAGCCAGTAATCTGTAACTTGATTATTTCAACTTGTAACAACTAACAAGGGGTTGTAATTTATCAACTCGAGCCCAAGAAATGATGGTGCTGTTTTTGTTGCTTTCTCTGTTTATATATAGGTAGTTTGGCGTGTTTGTGGCATAATCCGATTACTGTTACATGGAGTCAGATAAGATACTGTGGGTCAATCTGACCTGGTCACGCCCATTTTGACACACACTTAAAATCTGAATCTTTTACCCGAACCATCTTCACACCTTATCCAACCATCTTGTCACCTCTAACCAGTGTTTTGAAAACCGGACCGAAATGGCTGATCCAAAACCCGGATGCTGAATGGCCTATTTAATGGAAGCAGCACAAGCTGTTTAACTTATGTTCTAAAAGCATATTATAACTCTTGGTGCCTTCTAAACAACCAAAAGTGTAATTCACAAGTCTCAGTTACCAAAGGATGATCAACAAAAGCAACATTCAAAAGATGATAAGTAAATCATTATAGTTGTGTCACATTTTTACTCCAAAGATGCAAATAGAAGATTCGACATACACATTACATGTAAACAACCAGGTTATTACTTCACACTAGGGGTGAGCATTATAGACCGTGGACCGGACCGAACTAAGAAACCGGACCAAACATATTTCGGTCCGGTCCTCGGTCCACCCTTTTCCTCATTTTGGTCTCCGGTCCGGTTCGGTCTTGTACACAACCGACTATTATGCCTTGTTGGACCGGACCGACCCGGACTTAGACCGAAAATTTCGGTCCGGTCCTCAGTCTGGACTTTTGGACAAAATCGGTTTTCGGTCCGGTCTGGTTTTTGAACCGTGATCAGCCCTACTTCACACATGATTCGGGTGGCTCAAGGGTTGGAAATTAAAATCTTGTTTGTCGGTTAGTAAATTGTTGGAAATTACGTGTGCAGCCCATGAACTTGTTTAGTTATCTGGTTTTTATCCACTCTACTTTCATTACTTACTATTATAGTCGATATTTCTTTATATATATATATATATATATATATATATAAAAAAAAAAAAAAAAAAAAAAAAAAAAAAAAAAAAAAAAAANATATATATATATATATATATATATATATATATATATATATATATATATATATATATATATATATATATATATATATAAAAACTCTTTATTAAGTAGTTATAAATAATCTAAAGGAAATACTAGCTCAACCCTTTAATGCATTTTTACCGCCTGGAAAAGGAGTGTGACCAACGGTAAGAAAGAGTGCATTTTTTATGCTTGTTTTTATGGAGATTTGCGTTTTGTAGTTTGTTTCAGATTTACACTTAAATAACTAACTTGCTATACACCCGTAGTGGGTACTAATAATATTTTTATTAATTATAATCGCAAGAAAAGTTATAAAGAATAAATTTTCATAACCACTACAATAAAGTATTCAACTTTATGATATTCATAATCTTTTTGTTTTTATTTTTGCTAACTTTTATCAATATATAATTTTCTAATATTATCTTTTCGTGTAGGTGTCCCAGAACAGATATTTGATTTGATCATAGAATCGTTCAATGGCATCTTCATCTACATCATTCAGCCAGAAGAGCTTCAAGTATGATGTGTTTTTAAGTTTTAGAGGTGAAGACACTAGGAAGAACTTTGTTGATCATCTTTATTACGCTCTTCAACAAAAGGTGTTGAGACTTACAAGGATGATGAGAGAATCATGAAAGGGAAACGGATCACTGATGAACTTATCAATGCCATCCAAGACTCGAAACTTTACATTATTGTCTTATCCAAGAAGTATGCGTCTTCATCTTGGTGCTTGGATGAGCTTGTCCAGATTATGGAATGCCAGAAGATGACTGAACATACTGCTTATCCCGTGTTCTATGACGTGGAACCCACGCAAGTCCGGAAACAAAGCGGGCCTGTTAAAAAAGCTTTTGCTAAAATTAGAAAGAAAGAGGCGGCTGAGAAATGGACAGAGGCTATGAAAGAAGCATCCGATTTAGTTGGGTGGGAGTTAAAGAACACTCTTGATGGGTAATTTCTTTCTGTTTAAGTATTTGATGAATTGGGTTAATTATGTTTCATCTCAAAATGAGTAGTCCAATGGGTTGGTAATCACCCAGGTGCACTTTTAACCAAGCTATCTCGCTCTTGAGCAGTTTTATTTAAACTTAGGTTGCGTTTTGTTTTTTCAGATATTTTTTGTCTGGTCCACAAAACCATGTATGCGAAAAAGAGGTAGATCTAAAATCTTTAAATAATCAAACAAAAAATATCTGTACAAAATTGAACAGAAAAAAAGTCATTTTTGCCTCCTATGTTTAAAAATAAACAAAAAAGATCACAAAATAATTAGACAAAAAAGATCTCTACAAAATTAAAGAGGAAAAAAATTAAAAAATTATTTTTGCCTATTATGTCTAAAAATAATTAAACACACTTCTTTCATTTTTTCTTCCCGCTTGCAGACATAAAAGGAAAAAAGAAAAGCATTTTTTTTTTTTCATTTCCTCTTCCCGTATGCATACATTAGAGCAAAAAACAAACGCACTTCTTTCATTTCCTCTTTGCGCTTAAAGTGAAAAGAACTGCTTTTTTGAAAAACAAACACCACCTTAGATTTTTTACTCTAGTAACATATATAGCTTTGCTAATCATCTTTTAGAAACTGAAGAAAAGTGTTTTCGGGTAGACCCATACAAAAATGACCCTTTATCCGGATTGCCCGCTTACACTATCTACGCTTAAAAGGGTTAAACATGGTGACTCTAATTGTCTATTAAGTTCCAACTCAGACGCGAGGTTTTTTCGTAGCTTAAGCATGAAAGATTTATATAAATATCTAACTGAATGTTTCTTTTACATATAGGCATGAAGCTAAAGTCATACAGAAAATTGTTAAAGAAATATTGCTAGAGATACGTTTCGTTAATTTCAGTGTTGATAAAAAACTAATTGGTATGGAGACTCGGGTACAAGGTGTTGTTGCATCTTTGGAAACTAGTGTTGTTGATGTACACATTATAGGGATTAAGGGGATGGGAGGTGCAGGGAAGACAACTTTGGCCAGAGCTGTTTATGATCAAATATCCTTTCAGTTCGAAGGTCAAAGCTTTGTTGAAAATGTAAGGGAAGTTTCAAAAGCCTCTTTGTCGGGTTTGAAGGATTTGCAGAAGGAAATACTTTCGGATGTTTTAAACGATCAAAGTATCACAGTAAGTAGTGTTCACGACGGGAAAAAGATGATGAGAAAGATGATGCATGGTAGAAAAGTTCTTATTGTTCTAGATGATGTTGATAAGATAGAACAACTTGAGGCATTAGTTGGTGAGCGTGACTGGTTAAAGTCAGGAAGTAAAATTATAATTACAACAAGGGATAAGCAAGTGTTGGTAGCACATGGAGTAAAAACGATTTATGACGTCAATCTGTTATCAGACGAGGAAGCAATTTGTCTCTTTAGTAGGTATGCCTTTGGGAGAGAGATTCCAATTCAAGGTTATGAAGAGCTTTCGGAACAAGTTGTGCGTTATGCGGCTGGTCTTCCCTTAACGATCCGAGTGTTGGGTTCGTTTCTCTGTGGTAAAGATGATCTTGAATGGGAAGATGCCATTGATAGATTAAAAACAATCCCATTGAAGGAAACTATTGAAAAATTGGAATTAAGCTATTATGATCTAGAAGAGGATTACAAGGAAATATTCCTAGATGTTGCATGCCTACTCAAAGGTTGGGGGAAAAACAATGCAATCAGAGCGCTTCAAAGTTGTGGTTTTCATGGTAGAAATGGATTAAGAGTTCTTGAACAGAAATCTCTCATAACTATTTCTATCTATGGGCGCTTGGAAATGCATGACCATATAGAAGAAATGGGCAGGAATATTGTTCGTCGTCTACACCCCGATAAACCTTACAGACATAGCCGGTTGTGGATTGATAAGGAGATTGGATATATATTGGCTAATGACTTGGTAAGGATCAATTAATGAAAATTAACGCATTTTCTTTTGTTATGAAACAATGAAACATATTTCATGTTGGGTACTTTTTCGATTACAGGGTACCCAAGAAACAAAATGCATAAAACTGGATGCAGGGGGATTCAATACTCAAGTGTTAATGAAAGGTCTTGCAAACATGGAAGAACTTAGATTTCTTGACATGAATACCACAACACCTGTAAGTGAAGATGCAAGTAATGGTACTATTTGGAATTTTGATGAAGTTAGTCTTTACCTTCCAAATGCCTTACGGTTTCTGAGATGGAATTGTTATCCTTTCTCAAGTTTACCAAAAACATTTCAAGCAAATAATCTCGTTGAAGTCGACATGTATTGCAGCAATATGGTCCAACTATGGGAGGATGGAGTAGAAAAGGTAGAATAACAGTTGATTTATTGGTAGTTTATCTTTCCTTCTTTTGTTAGTCATTACAGCAATTAACATTTATCTTTCCATTTTTTGTTGCTTATGACAGGCTTGTTTAAAGCTCAGGTTCCTAAAGTTCACCTATTCAAAGTTGAGGACCCTTGACCTTAGTGTGGCTCCGAATCTTGAGACAGTAACTCTTGAAAATTGTTATAATTTGGTAGAAGTTCATTTCCAGGTTACTCCAAATCTAAAAGAGTTACGTATCTATGATTGTAATAGATTGGAAAAGTTACACTTGCCTGCTGAAAGTCCAAAACTCAGATCTCTCTACCTGAATGATTCAAAGTTGAGGAAGCTACACCTAGGGATTACTCCGAATCTTGAGGAACTATTTATCGAATGTTGTTATGATTTGGTAGAACTTCACATGCCTTCTGAAAGTCCAAAGCTCAGGCATTTAGACCTCGGTTGTTCAAAGTTGATGACCCTTCACCTCGGGATTACACCGAATCTTGAGACGCTAAGACTCAATATGTGTACAGATATGGTCGAACTTCAAATTCATGCCGAGTGTCCAAAGCTGGTAAACCTCGACCTCAGTAATTTAAAGTTGATCACCCTTCACCTTGGGATTACTCCAAATCTTGAGACGCTAAGACTCTACAGCTGTATTGATATGGTCGAACTTCACATGCCCGCTGAATGTCCAAAGCTCGTAAACCTCGACCTCGATAATTTAAAGTTGATGAACCTTCACCTCGGGATTACTCCGAATCTTGAGACGTTTAGTCTCTACAACTGTATTGATATGGTTGAACTTCATATGCCCGCAGAATGTCCAAAGCTCGTAAATTTCGACCTTGGTTATTTAAAGCTGAAAACCCTTCACTTCGCGATTACTCCAAATCTTGAGACACTAAGACTCAACAACTGTACTGATATGGTCGAACTTCAGATTCCCGCTGAATGTCCAAATCTCGTAACTCTCGACCTCAATAATGTGATGTTGAGGAATCTTGACCTTGGGCTGACTCCAAGTCTTGAAAGGTTAAATCTTAAGAATTGTTATGAATTGGGTGACATTAATGCTCCTGTCGGATGTATGAAAAAGCTTGTTTGCTTAAACATAAGTGGTTGTGGGAGGCTTAAATCTTTTTGGTTTGACAAAGAGATCCATTCACCTAAAGTTGGTTCTTTATGTGAACTACATCTGATTGCATTTCTTAAAGATGTCGCGTCTGATAATAGTTGGCCAGAGTTTGAGTTTTCCTGTTACTATAAAGAAGATCCCGCTTCATATTTTGGAAATCTGGAGACGCTTATTTCTTTAGGTTCAGATGCTTGCACAACTCTTGATTGGTTTTCAGATATCATTTGTGGTTTAAAATGTTTAAGAAAGCTTACACTCGAAGGCAGCATTCCAGAGGCGCCCAAAGACCTTGACCAGTTAGTATGTTTAGAGGTGCTAATTTTATCATCTACAGAGATTAAAAATCTTCCAGATAGTATTTGTATGTTGAAGTATCTCAAATCTCTTGAAATCAAATTTGACTGGTATCTTGAGAAGTTACCTGAGGATATCGGCCGATTAGAATGTTTAGAGAATCTAAACCTATCGGAATGTTTAAATTTACACGATGTTCCTAACAACATCTGTGAGTTGAAACGTCTGGAATATATAAATCTCTCTGATTGTTATCAAGTTAAGACATTGCCCGAGGAAATTGGACGTTTAAAATGCTTGAAAGAGTTGGATATGAGTGATACACAGATCAGTCATCTTCCACAGAGCATCTTTTGGCTGAAAGGACTGCGCATTGTTGGGAATAGATTACTTCTCGAGTCATGTGGTTTGACACCCAAGATACGAAGAATATCTAAGGACAATGATGAAAAATTCTGCTACATATAGCCAGTACGGAGCCATCTTATGAAGCTCCATGGGCCCAAAGGAGCCAACAACTATTTTAACAGGTACTTTCTCTGTTTGTGTACTATAATCTTCTTTCTTAAGTTAAATTTTATAATTAATTGTTGCTGCACTTGAATCATTTCTCAGATTAAAGAGGTCCGAGAGCGGGGTTAATCACTAATCAGCACACACACAAGGTGATCTACCCAACTCCATGTTCTAGTTTATGTGCATTGACAGAACTCGATAAATCAAAATCTTTTTATTTACATTTCATTCTAAACATTCAAACATTTATGTTTTTAAGTTCAATTTACTATACTTCTTTTGTATTGCTTTCCTTATGAAATGTTTTATTGTACTAATATAAAAACTCTCTTTGTTTGCATTGTTGGTTGTTTTCATGTGTGTAGGTCTGCAAATGAGCACTTCCTTGAACCGGAGGATCTATCCCCAGGCTTAGTGGTTTGATTCTGGCTCAATCAGTTTTACCATCTCTGAAACCTTCAATAAATGTTGGATTTCCATCTCTGTTCATTTAGGATCTGAAGCATCGTTGCTCGTCAATAGGATAGTTGTATCGACATGAAGTTGTTACATGTATGATTAATTTCTGTATCTGTATAAGCTACTACGTTAGATGATTCATAACTAAAATTTACTAGTAGGTTTATTTATGGAAATACTGTACTAAATACACAGTTGACTTCTTCACAAAGTCCAAGTGCATGTATTCTTATTGAATATGGTGGGTCCTCACAAGATTTTAGAGTCTTATCATGTTACAATGTAAACCATGAAGGTTCTATAACTGAAGCAATATCGTAAACAAGTTATGATTTACATATCTATGTTCTACATTGGGATGAAATTAAACTACAGTATTAAACATAAAAAAGGTTTTGACTTTTGAGTCAACTTATTGACTTTCATCGACTTCATTGTGTTCTTCATGAAATTGAAAATACTGATCATTAGTGTGCTAGGCGCAGTATTGCACCGATAATTGTTATTGGTGTGCTACATCAACATCTATCAAATAACATTACAATAACTAAAACATCTTCTCCAGCTGTATTAGTGCATGTAGGTCTCATACATCATCAAAAATACCTCACTCACTCACAAAAAAAGAGAAAACCCACCAACGCTCGCCATTTCACCGGCGAATGGAGGAATGGCGCCAAGATGTCATGGGGACCGGTGCAATATGGCACCGCCGTTGGTGCCAAAAAACCTAACGGCATGTTGTTTGGCACAACACTGTGCTCTCTTAGTAAGAAGTGAATTATTGAAGGAAATTTGATGAAAATCGCTCAACTATACACCTTTCATCATTATAATGTTCCAAAAATAGATGTTTTGAATAAAGGTGGTCCAAATTTTTAAAGTGTTTTGCAAAGAAGCACTCACTCACTAGGCACAAGTTAACGAGTAGATAATAAACACAAATTTTCTTATTCAACCAAAAAATGCATTAAATACACATTAAATAAATTAATAAATTATTATACTTAACCATAATTTTCACATAAATGAACCAAAACCTTCCATTTATTAACATGTTAATACATGCTCAGTAGGCACATATTAGCAAAACCCATTTTTATATATCCAAACTATCTATACATTATCATGTGCAAATGTCAGATTCATTGACTATTTTTATTTTAGATTCATTGACTATTTTTATTTTTCTCTTTGTAATTTCATTTTCATCTCATTAATTTTCTTTCTCCATCTTTACATCTGCTCAACAATTTTACACCATAAGAATCATCGAAAATGCTTGATGAAATTGATAGATTATAAAAGAAAATCTAAATAATCTTTAAAATATTTTCGAAGCTTTCATATTTTATGATAAAAACTAATATTATGCTATAATCTTTCACAATATAAGATATTTTTCTTTATAAATTTGTTATTAATATATTTTGGATGCATATCAAATAGAAAGTTGGATCAAGAAAGTATAAAAAATCATCTTATCTCTTCCTTTTCCTTTTTTTCATTTCTTTTTCCCTCAAACTCACGATCCAGTTACGATGAACATCAAGATAGGATAAGCATTAGGATATGATTAACATCAAAATATGATGAACATCAAAATATGATAAATCATGATTGATGAACATCAAATCAAGATACAATGAACATTGAAAATATATATGATAAACATTTATTGATGAACATTCACAACCTCTAATGAACATTAAGACCATGATTGATGAACCTTTAAAAACATGATTGATGCACATTTGGTATTTGATGAACTTATGGGCAGACTATTGATGAATATTTCGTTTTGATAAACTTAGATTGATAAAGATTAAAAATCTGATAAACATTTTGTATTGATGAACTTCAATTAAAAAAAAAAAATAAATAAATAACCAAAACCCTACAGAACATTTTTTTATTCATTGACATAGACCGACGAATATAACAAACATTCTTTTGATCAATAATCACAACACTCACATCCCTAAACAACGCCTTCAAACTTGGTTTGTTCACAACCAAACACTCCAAATCCTACTTAGCCAATCGTCAAACGAGTTGCGGTCTTGTAGAAAGTGGCGATAAACACCCTTATTAGCTCTTACATCTAGGTACTCCCCTATCCAAGTGTAACGAAATATTCATCAATAGTCTGCCCATAAGTTCATCAAACACCAAATGTGCATCAATCATGTTTTGAATGTTCATTAATCATGGTCTGAATGTTTATCAATCATGGTCATCAGATGTTGTGAATGTCCATGAATACATCATATCTTGATTTGATGTTCATTAATCATGGTATGAATATTCATCAATCATGGTTTTGCATTACCTTGATGTTCATTAATAATGGTGTGAATGTTTATTTTAATGTTCATCATATCATGATGTTCATCATATCTTTATTTTTTAATAATTTATAAACATATGAAAATGTTTATATTTTGCTTTTACCATAATGAGTTTATATTTCATGCCGATGTTGAATAAAGAGGTTTATAAGTTATATGTAATTGTTGAATATTTTATAAATTCAAAAAGGTTTATAGACAGTGTAATAAGCTTTTTATAAAATTCAAAACTTTATTAATTGATGATTTGAAGAATTAATAAAGTTATTAAAAACTCCATCATTGTGAATACTCTTAAACGACATATTTATTTTCCTTTTTTTTTTGTGTGTTAAAAAAAACTCAAAAAGTCCTATAAGAATAAAGAAATAATTAATCGGAAATCATGGTTAAAAAAAAAAAATAATAATAATAATAATAAAAAAATAAATAATAAAAAAATAAAAATAAATAAGAAATAAAAAAAATGGAAGCTTAAAACTATGATAAATATTGTATCTAAATACTTCCTCCGTCCCAAAATATAAGTTTATTTTGGCATTTTGAATCCAACTTTGACGTTAAATATTTTTATTTGTATTATATAATACTTGATGCAAAATATATAAATGGATTTGGTTTTAAATGTATTTTCATATGATGTAATTTTCATCAAGAATTATATAATAAAAAAATCAAAATGTACTTATATATTAGAACGGGGAGAGTAGATATGATAGTGATTTATTAATTTATTGCTAAGTTGATTCTTTTTCTATCACCAACAAGATGTTACCACATATTTGTCATGACAATCAATAAATTCTTAACTCTGTTCTTCTTTCCATTCACTTATTTTACACAAGGTATCATTCTTTATTTTGTTTAGTTGTACATGATTGTAAGTCTGATTATTAAAGTGTTAAACGGTACATTAGTTCTAAAGTTTAATTTGTATGTGAACGATTAATTATATGTGTCATTGTGTGAGTCATTCCTTGTTATTTGCTTCTATTCTACTTGAATTGCTTATTTGTCTACTTATAAACATTTTTATCACAACTTTTCAAAAAAGAAAAAGAAAAAAAAAAAAAAAAAAGAAAAAAAAGAAGATTTAATTTCAGTTACTAGATAGAATAATACTTGCAATTTTAAACGAGTAAACGGATGAAGTTTTGCCTGTACGAGTTGACATGTACACGGCTTAAATGACGTATAATACTTGCAATTTTGACTTACCTAAAACTATTCTTTTCAACTTCATTTATGTACGAGCTGAATTAATAGGCCAAAGTGTATTTTGCTATCGTGAACAAAAACAATTTTTTATTTATTTATTTTAACTTCAAATAGGTAAAGATAAACTTTTTATAAAACTTACAAATTTCTAAGTTTGACAACTTATAACTAAAATTATTTATTATCATTATTTTTTTTCATAAATCACTTGAATAAAATACTTACACTAAATTTAACAACTTTTTAATACATTTTATTTGCATCTATAAAAGGCTGTTTGTTTAAGTTTATATGTGAGCTTATGAGCTTATCTGATACAGATTTATATTTCATCAACCCGGATTATTTTGCCACTTATCCGGACTTATAAAATATAAACCGATATCAAATAAGCTCGTAAGCCCGCAAATAAACTTAAATAAACACACCTCAAAGTCCAAACACATATAAACCAACACTTTTCATATACTTTATCCAAACAAAAAAACCATTCGATAAAATGAACCCAATTCAAACCCATTAATAAAAAACAACCAAACCCATCTTCAATGGCTATGCAATCTTCTCACACTGTAAGTATTTCTCAAAATGGGTTTTTTTAGTTGCACACTACCTGTTTGATGAAATGTTTGTTTGAAGAAATGGTGTGAATTAGTTAAGTAAGTGTGACCCATTTGAGTTCTTGTTGTTTAGAGTTGATATGTGGAGTTTTTTTGGGTTTTTGTACATGGGTTTAGTGGGGTTTGGTTAGTTGAGTTGAGGTGTATACCAAGTGTTTGATGAAATGTGTGAGTGGATAGTGGTGTGAATTTGCTGTGTTGGAGAGACCCATTTGAGCTTTTGTTGGTTAGATTGTTTTTATGTAGCGAATTCGGATAAGTTAGTAGGATTAAATGTTATGATGATTGGGACTTTTTAAGACTATTTTTGGTTTAAGCCGAGTCTCTATACCCTCGGATAAAGTAGTAGCATTAATTGTGTAGTATTATAGTAGGAACCTTTTTCGACGGTTTATGGTTAAAGATATTTATAGTGATAAAGAAGTTGGTATTTTTTGTAACGAATCTGGATAAATTAGTAGCATTGGATATTATGATAATTGGAAATTTTTGTCTTAGAGTTTGCGGTTTAGGTTATTAGTAGTGAATAAGAAGGTGGTAATTCTTGGATGGTGACATAGTTTAAGGTTTATGTGTGTTGTTAAGGTGCTTACACGCCAGCAACGAAGTTGAAAGTTGGTTGTTCATGCCGTTAATAAAAAAGATAGGATTTACTTCGATACAGATTTGGAAGTAAGTTGTTATTATATGATTTGAAGTCTTGATGAACTGTCTGATTGGATTCTGATGTAAAGTTGTTATGTAAGTGAGACCCCATTGAGTTTTTGTTGGTTAGATTGTTTTTGTGAAGCGGAATGGGATATATTAGTAGGTGTAGATGTTATGATAATGGGGATTTTGTAGACTGTTTATGGTTTACGCCGAAGGTCTTTAGCCTCTATACCCTCGGATAAATTAGCAGCAGTAGATGTCATGATAATGGGAATCGTTTTTGACTGTTTATTGTTTGAGATATTAGTAGTGATCATGAAGTTGGTAATTTTGGAAGTGAATCTGGATAAATTAGTAGCATTAGATGTTATGATAATGAGAATTTTTTTAGACAGTTTGTGGCTTAGGATATCAGTAGTGATCAAGAAGGTTGGTAATTCTTGAATGGTGATATAGTTTAAGGTTTATGTGTTTATTTGCTTACGAGAATTGGGTTTTATGGCAACTGTTTGAAAGTTGACGTTAATTAGTAATTGTTAAAGTGCATACATGTCAGTGAAATTGAAAGTTTGTTGTTAAGAAAGCTAATAAAAAAGTAACAATTTCACTTCGATACAAATTTGGAAGTAATTTGTTAATATATATGGCTTCAACCCCTAATGAATTATTTAATTAAATAGTGATGTAAATTTGTTTATGGTAATGAGACCCATTTGGGTTCTTGTTGGTTAGATTGTTCAATCTAGCGAATTCTGACAAATAAGTAGCATCAGATGTTATGATAATGGGAATTCTTTTAGACAGTTTGCAGTTTAGGATATTATCAGTGATTAAAAAGTTTGTGATTCTTGAATGGTGATAGAGTTTAAGGTTTGTGTGTGTTGTTAATGTGGCTACACGTCAGCAAATGTATCACATCAGGACTAAAGTTGGAAGTTGGTTGCTCATAACTCATAAGTATAACGGTAATAAGAATTTCACTTCCATACAAATTTGGAAGTAAGTTGTTAATATATGGCTTTAACCGTTGATGAAGTGTCTGATTGGATAGTGATGTTAATTTTTTATGTTAGTGAGACCCATTTGACTACTTGTTAATTAAACTGTTTTTATGAAGCGAATTCGGATAAATTAGTAGCATTAGATGTTATGATAATGGGAACTTTGTTTTAGACTGTTAATGGTTTGAGATATTGTAGTGATCAAGAAGTTGATAATTCTTGAATGTTGAGAGTTTAAGGTTGATATGTGTTTATTGGCTTATGAGAGTTGGATTTTATGGTAAGTGTTTGATTATATTTGTAACCAGTCTCTCTACCATCGAGTAGAGGTATGACTGTCTACAATGACTACATCTTGCCTCCCCCATACACCGCTTCCGGCAGTATTGGATGTTGTTCTTTGGGTATGTTTGTACTTGAAGAAGGGTGTAAAATGGTCATTTCTTTGATATTTCGAGTGTATGTGTTTTGATAGTGATGGAGGACAAAGAATGACAGAATTCAGAATAAAAGAGCATTCTGGCACATTTAACATTAGGGTCATCATTAGTTTAGGGTTTATTAAGTATTATCTTTTAATTTAAGCTTATCTAGTTTATAGGAATCTTTTATAATTAGGAATGTATCTGATAGTTTCCTAGTTATAGTCGTATTAGGATTTCTTGTTCCTGAAGTCTAGAAACTACCATGTAACATGCGTTTGCAGATTTTTCCTGTTCTCAGCATTGGTTATGAACTTAAACCTTCTGCCTTCCAACTCCATAAACGTAATGGTGTTTTGGACTCTCTTTGATAATCTTGTTATCTGCTCCTGTGAAGAATCTTTACACTAATATATTTATCATCTTAATATCTTCGTATGAATGTTTGAAATCGCAATCTCGAATTTATTATTATGGTTAATTGTTGTTTGCTTGTTGTGTACTTATGTTAACAGTATTCACTAATTCTATCCTACAAAAACTGTTCAGGTTCTGTCACTGAGAAGTTGCTCATCATTTACAAAACCGTCTTCTTTTAGCATCATTGATTTTCGACGATGCTCTTCCATTGAGCTCTCGTCGCTCTTCCATCTTACATATTTCTATATAAATCCTAGAAGTGCGTTTTGTACTCAGTCAAAGCGAAGGTCTCGTGGACCTGTGATGGCTGCCAAGAAAGATTCCAAAGGTACATACTTGATTACAACATTTTACTAATATGATAGCACACAAGGATAACCCGAGGTCAAGGTTGCAAAATGCGCTAGGCGCTAGTCGGGCGGTTGACCACCGCCTAGGCGGATTGAACTTTTCTATATAAAAAATTTAAAATTATGTGTATTTGATATAAAACTGTATAATTTGTATATTTTTAATAATTTTATTAATGTTCTTATTATTTTTAATTATATTTCTTTTGTATATATTTGCAAAATTTACAAGAAAACTATATATTAGTAGGGCCAATAAATATTTTTAATGGGCCAACATACCTTCAAATATTTGATTATGTGTGTTTAATTGTGATTGTTGTGTTTTTATCAACATGAATCGTTTCAATTGTAGATCGAAAGGCGTATTTGGTTAGAGTGTGTGAAAAGAGTGGTTAATTGGTAAAAAAAACCCTAATTTGAAGTTTTTATAAGTGTTGACCGATTTGACCCGCCTAGCCTGATTTGGCCGCCTAGCCCAATTTGACCTGCCTAGGCGGGATGTTGACCTCCTTTTGACCAAAACGCCTAATTTGACCGCCTAGCTTCAAATCGTCACGGTAAGTGACCGCCTAGCGCCTAGGCGGCCGCCTAGACCGCTTTTTACAACACTGCCCGAGGTAAAGATCAAAATTGTCACCAACAGACCTATAGCCTAGCGGTTATCAGGAGCGATCCTATCATCACCTAGGATATTACGGACATGCGTGTGTGAGTTAGTTGCCATAAGAAAGAGATCACACTGTCTTATGATTAGTTCATCATGAGATGCATTCCAGTCATTCGATAGGGAACTGATTAATGTATTCCATTGTTTAGGAACAAAGCAAGGAGATGGAAAGTACAAGCATACTGTTGATCTTCCTAAGACAACTTTTGGTATGAGAGCTAATTCTTCTGTAAGGGAACCTGAACTACAGAAATTATGGGATGAAAATCAGGTCTTTATGAAAGTTGCTGAAAAGAATAACGGGGTCAGTTTAGTAGAAGCTTATTCAAGTCCAGTATGTCTACTACATAACTCCATGTCTTTACTCGTATTTGATATTTTTTCTGCTTTTAATAGGGAAGTTTCATTCTTCATGATGGACCTCCGTATGCTAATGGTGATTTACACATCGGACATGCATTAAACAAGATTATAAAAGATATTATTAATCGGTATAAGGTATGGTTGCAGCATTCACTTTGTACTGTGATATTTGAGATGTGTGTGATAGAATGATGCACTTTTTGTAATTTTATTTGTAAAATTAATAATACAATTGAATATCACAGCTTCTCCAAAACTGTAAAGTTCAATACGTTCCTGGTTGGGATTGCCATGGTCTACCTATCGAGTTGAAAGGCAAGTGATAGTTTGTTGCTAGGTTTTTATTCTGTTCTTGTTACTCTTAGATTCAATCACGAGTAATTTTCTGTTGAATTATCTTAGTATTGCAGTCATTGGACCAAGATGCGAGAAAGGGGCTAACACCAATAAAATTGAGAGCAAAAGCTGCTAAATTTGCCAAAGCAACTGTGAAGGCTCAAATGGCGTCATTCAAGGTCAGTTTAAACAGCAAATTTACATAACTAAATAATTCATGAATTGATTATGTCCTACATAAGGTCATCTATTACTTATTTTGTAGTATCAATGTTTTTGGTTACATATTCAAACGATTAAAGATTAATAGAACAGTAAACATCTTTACTGTCTGTCTACAGAGATTTGGAGTATGGGCTGATTGGGATCATCCTTATCTCACCCTTGATCCAGAATATGAAGCTGCTCAGGTAAAATGAGGCTACAGTATATTGTTATTGCTTTTTTTGTTGTTCTCATTATCATGTAATCGTTTTGGCTTTCCAGATTGAAGTGTTTGGGCAGATGGTTTTCAAAGGGTACATATATCGGGGCAGAAAGCCTGTGCACTGGAGTCCCTCATCCCGCACTGCACTTGCTGAGGCTGAGTTAGAGGTAAATGGATTAACAGCTTCTTTGGTGAATAATAGGATTTTTTGATTAATCAAAATTGGCAACTCTTTTGTAGGTTCTAGTTTTAGTATATACTAGTAACAAATAGAAATTTTCATGCAGTATGAGGAAGGCCATATTTCAAAGAGCATGTATGCAATTTTCAAAATACTAAGTACTCCAACCAAAGGTGGATTACTCGATGAATTTCTCCCCAAATTATCCCTAGCAATTTGGACCACCACTCCATGGACTATTCCTGCTAACGCTGGTATGTGTTCTTTTTGTGTACACTTGTGAAGTTATCTACATATATAATATATTCACATGCTTATCTGTACTTCCTTTCTTTCTGTATTTTATTTCAGCTGTTGCCGTGAATTCCAAGCTCCAGTATGCTATTGTTGAAGTGAAGTCATGCTCACCTGATGTTGCTTCATCTTCTGAAGACAAAAAGAAAAGATTTGGTAGTGTTTTACATGTTGATGAAAAACCATTTTTCATTGTTGCACTGGACCTTGTGCCAACACTGGAAGCCAAATGGGGTGTGAAGCTTGTTGTAAAAAAAACAGTTTTGGGCTCAGATCTTGAAAATTGCAGGTAGCTAAAATTAAAATAAATATTCATCTATTAAATTTACTTATGTACATCTTTTATATTGTGATAGATATGCACACCCGGTAAATGATCAAGAATGTCCTGTTGTCATTGGTGGAGATTATATCACGACAGAATCAGGAACTGGGCTTGTCCACACAGCTCCAGGTCATGGTCATGATGATTATATAACCGGATTAAAATATGGTTTGCCTTTAGTATCCCCAGTGGACGATGAAGGAAAGTTCACTGAAGAAGCTGGAATCTTTTGCGGGCTTGATGTATTAGGTGATGGCAATGCTGCTGTGATAGATCACTTGGATGGATGTTCGTCGATAGTCATGGTAGAACCTTATAGTAAGTAATAACTATAATTTTTTATTTTATTTTATTTTATTTATTTATTTATTTTTTTGATGCCATATGGTTAGTATAACTAAATGCCATTATTCTTAATTTTTTAGAGCACAAGTATCCATATGATTGGCGAACAAAAAAGCCTACAATTTTTAGGGCAACAGAACAATGGTTTGCATCTGTTGAAGGATTCAGAGAAGCTGCTATGAATGCGATTAATCAAGTAGTATGGACTCCATCTCAGGTACATGATTTATAACTAGTACATAATATTGTTTTGATCTTCAAAACTCGAAATTGCTTCCAGGATTTGATTGATTTAAATGCATAAGAGTTATCATTTTTAGTTTCTGGGCTGGTTTCATGTTCATGTAACACAGAACCTGACCTCTTGTTGGTAGGTAATGTGCCTTACCACTAGTTTATAAATGATACTGAGTAGTTAAGAAATTATGACTTTATGACTATCCTATGCTGCCAACTAGTTTATGCATTTTGGTGGTAGTATTCCTCTAAATTATTATGATCATTGTCTTGCAGGCAGAAAACAGAATTTCTACAATGACTTCTAGCCGTTCAGATTGGTGTATATCTCGTCAGAGGACCTGGGGTGTCCCAATTCCAGTTTTCTATCATACAGAGACAAAGGAACCTCTGCTAAATGAAGAGACTGTTGATCATATCAAATGTAAGCCCTAAACATAGTTGCTGGAAAGTTTTGAGTTAATTTGAGCTTACATTTAAGGAATGTGCATTTGAATCTTTGTGTTTGGCAGCAATCATTTCCCAAAAGGGCAGCGATGCATGGTGGTACATGTCAGTAGAAGAGTTGCTTCCTGAAAAATATCGTGATAAAGCATCCGATTATGTTAAGGGAACTGATACGATGGATGTTTGGTTTGATTCAGGTCTAATTTATTAGTTACATGTTAAACGCGAACAGTTCTTGGATCAGTTATATGCGACTGGATCTGTATGTTAACCTATTAAACATACATAAACTGCAGGATCTTCATGGGCTGCTGTTTTAGAAAGTAGAGATGGCCTGAGTTATCCTGCCGATTTGTATGTTGAAGGTACCGATCAGCATCGGGGTTGGTTTCAAAGCTCTTTATTGACCAGTGTTGCAACCAAAGGTATCGTGACCATCAGTATATTCTTAATTTAACTGATTTCATTATTGTTACTAGATTGAATTATATGTGGCAGGACAAGCTCCATATTCTGGAGTTATAACGCACGGATTTGTGCTCGATGAGAGGGGTAAAAAAATGAGTAAATCTGTGGGTAATGTTGTTGATCCACGTACTGTAATTGAAGGAGGGAAGAATCAAGAGGTTAGTGGTCATTTAGCTATACTTAAAAATCATAATATTGCTTAATAGTAAATCAAATGTTTTCTATTTGTTTCTCCAGCAAGAACCTTCGTATGGAGCAGATGTGCTTCGGCTTTGGGTCTCAAGTGTAGATTTTACAGGAGACGTTCAGATTGGACCTCAAGTCCTCCGTCAACTGTCGGACATCTACCGAAAACTAAGAGGGACTTTGCGGTTTCTCTTGGGAAATCTTCATGATTGGAAAGTATGTTTTTTTTGTTTTTGTTTTCCAAATATTCCTCTAATTTGCTTTTTGTTTAAATACAGTTAATGCATTACCTTATATTGTGCTTTTATTTTGTAGGCAGAAAATTCTATTGCGTATCACGATCTTCCAGAAATCGATCAGCATGCTCTGTTTCAGCTTGAAAACGTTGTGAAAAACATCAAAGAAAGCTATGAAACGTATGAATTCTTCAAAATATACCAGGTAAGGTGTTGTTTTTACTTGATACATGGTTTCTCATTTTTTTTCATACTAACTGAATTCATTTCGTTTCAGTTGATTCAACGTTTTGCTATTGTTGATCTCTCAAATTTCTACTTCGATGTTGCCAAAGATCGCCTTTATGTCGGGTAACTTTTTTCTTTTATAATATAATGAAATTTGATTGGTTTTATAGTCAAATTAGTTGATTTTGATATGTTGCTTCTGTTTCAGTGGTGCTTCAAGTTTTACAAGGAGAAGTTGTCAAACGGTGCTTGCAGCTCATTTGCTCTCGATAGTGAGAGTAATTGCTCCAATTCTACCTCATTTAGCTGAAGACGTGTGGCAAAATCTTCCTTTCGAATATAGCATTGACAATACCGATGTAGCCAAATTTGTTTTTGAGTCAAAATGGCCCGAAGTCAACGAAAGATGGCTTGCCTTTCCTGAAAAAGATATTGATTTTTGGGGAAATATACTTGAGGTAACTACAACTATGTCTTGCTGATAACGTATCTGTGAAATTTTTATTCTTTAATAATCATCTATGGTATAATAATTTTGAAATTGTATGTGCGTCTGATTTGTATGAATTTGGTAGTTGAGAACTGAGGTAAATAAAGCTTTGGAGACTGCTCGCACTGGCAAACTCATTGGTTCCAGCCTGGAAGCAAAGGTGTACCTCCATAGCTCCGACGATAGCCTTGCACAGAGATTAAGGAATATGTGTGAAGCTAGACTTGATGCCGACTCTCTGAATCGCATATTCATAACATCTCAGGTATTTCCAATCATTATTTGGTAGGAATGGCAAGATGGTTGAATCGGACGGTTTGGTGCACCTGGAAACATTTTTTTTTGGTCCATTATTTTTAAAAGCAATTAATTTGTTAATACTGACACCGAAAAAAAAAACAAAATTTTTACAGTAGAACCCTTTACCCAAAAAAAAAACCTTGCATTAAATTTAGACTTTTGTCAAATTTGTACGTGCTTGGCGTGTTACCCTTTCTAATATAGTATTTCCACTAATAATATATTGCATATGAGTCAAGTACTCAAGTTTGTGTTCAGATAAGTTCTATCATTTGTTGTTCTTACATGTCAAAAATGTTGGCCCGTGTTTTTGCTGGTTTATGCGGTGAGTTTTTGTTTTTNTTTTTAAATAAACCTATTAAAAGTGCTCCCAAACTTGCATTTGAAAAAAGTTCTCAATATTAAATATAATTGACACTCTTATTTAAAATAGTTATGAATCACCTGAAATAGTTGTGAATGTATTTTCCATTATCATGCCGATGTGCATCTTTGAGGTTTCTACCGAAATAGACATAGCAGAAATTAGTGGTCCATTCAATGTGGAATTTCAACAAGAAGCCCGAATTGACTGATTCATAACTAAATGAATTGAAATTGCCAGTTGTACAAAGTTTAAGAAATTCCACTACTATATTCATCAATCAAACAAATATCATCTTGTTTCACTAAAGTATTTTTTGATTGGTTGAAATATCAAAGTTTGCAAGTATTTTAGGACAACCAAAAATAAAAACATGGACTTATAATTTGGGACGGTGGGAGTAGCGTTGAGTGTTGACTTAGATATTCATACATCATTGCACGTATTTCATGTGTTAAGAAGTTTGATGATATTGGTATCTAAATTCCATTGTTCATACTGTAGGTTGAGATTCTTTCTACCTTGGATGATGTACCAAGCGAAAGTATACAATATTCTGGAGATTACTTGATTCAAGGAGAAAAGAAAATATGGATTGGCGTTTCACGTGCAGAAGGTTCAAAATGTGAACGATGCTGGAACTTCTCACCCCAAGTTGGTTCATTTCTTGATCACCCCACACTTTGCAAACGTTGCTATGATGTTATTGCTGGTCAACCACTTCCTGCTCTTGCAGCTGTCAGTTGATATGTTGGGGAGTGAAATTATTAGAAAAAAGTGCCTTGTAAGTTCTAAAAAGGGGTAAAATGTTCATTCAAAGATTAAGATGAACCTAGGGATTATACTTGCTACTAGCCTACTAGTATCCCAGTGAATGATTAGTGCCAAATTGGACAAACCACAATGATAACTTTTGCAATTTACTCGAACTATTATTCTCACTTTATGAATGCATTTTCTACATATTAATGAAAAACAAATATATTAATTGATAATTTAGTACAAATAACTAAAGGTGAAAGTTAAAGATATGCACGATATTTATTTAAAACAGATGAGATACGTAACAAACTTTGGAAATTACTAGAGTACACAAAATACTTTCTGGACAAAATACGAAAGATGACTGGTTAGTAGCATATTGGTTACCAACTTTGAAATATTACAGTAATGGTCCTTATGGTTTGCATTGACTTTCACCTTTAGTCCTTTGACTTTTTTTCATTTAGAAAAGTGACAGTAATGGTCCATGTGGTTTACGTTGACTTAAAAAAAGACAAGTACACCGTTGGTCCCTAAACTTTCCCAAAAACATCGTCATGCCCTCTAAGTTTGCAAAATTGTCGCCATGCTTCCAAAAGTCTGGTTTTTGAGGCCGAATGCATCCCTTGACCAGAAATGGTGAGGTTAACGCTTATTTATTGTTATATTTTCACGGGCATAATAGTCCAACAACATTTATAACTATCATATGGTTAAATCTGACACGACATAATACCCATATTTATTCCATAAAAAAAATAAAAAATAAAACCCAAAGAATGGCAGACATGGACCTTACTAAGACACAAGTGACGGATAAGATGGTAGAGTATGTGAAGGCCAGATATGGTGATAGTTGGTTAGAAAGTGATGAAATGTCCGATGAGATGTTTGAAGATTTATGTAGATTTGCCAAAGAAGCCGAAGTGATGAAAAGTTAGTTTAGTTTTCTGTATTTGTGTGATTGACATACTAATTTAAATGTAGGATAGTAGTAATGGCTAAACTCTGATGTCCTTCTGTTTTTATTATATTTCCAGATACCAACTCTAAAGGAAAAGAGTTTGATGCATCAAATGCGCAACCTATTAGCACCCCGTTCATAAAAGTCCAAAACCAAGGAAAATGGTTACAAATGTTGTACTTGGTCTTGTTGCGGCTACGGGAAGCACCAGCAAAAAGAGGAAACATTGGTATGTGCCTCCCCCAAAGGACCTCAAGTGTCCCCCAATCAAAAGCAAGTCTCCCATCAAAAAGTTCACTTGTTATTATTAGTGGTTTATATAATGAAGATGTAAATTTTTTGGGATGATGGTGGCTACTAAAAAAGCTGGAATTTACAGTTTTTGCTTTACCTGTTTACAGTTTTTAGTTTCCAATTGCATGTGTAGTATAGTGTAGTGTTTGGAAGAATTGACTATTAAAGTCGATATATACCAAAAACAAATAGTAACCTAACTGCATTGTTATAATATATGAATTACAACATATCCGTTAAATTACATTTAAACTGAAAGACAACATAGCATTTCTTGTTGGTGATTCACTTGGGTAATTGACTAGCAGGTGAAACACTTGGTTTATGAGTTGTAGGTTCTTCAGTAGGTGTTTCACTTGCAGATTCTTCACTTGGTTTATCAATAGCAGGTTCTTCACTGGTTGATTGTCTTTGGTCATCACCACTGCCCACGTTAGCACGAACTCCAGTAGAATAATTAATACCTAAGCCAATCACATACCCACCACAATCAGTTGTAGTTGTGTTTTCCCCTGTAACATCACCTCTTCTAGTATAAGATGGGGCTCCCCTTTTTTCAAGGCATGATGGACAAGTATACCACATGAAATCTTTGTAAGGGGGACGCCTTGCAAAAAACATCAATCCAGCCCTGTTTTCCCTTTCAACCCAACAGTCAAGGCAGATCAATTGACAACCATTTTGTGGATCCATTGTGAAAAGCAATTGAATCGATAAAGAGTTTATGATAACTAGGGTATTATATAATACAGGAAAAGATGATAAAGGTACAATGAGGTTGTTGAACAAGTAGATAGGATTAAAGACATGAGTAAATGCTTATAATGGAGTCAAAACTAAGACTATTTGAAATTGTTGACTATTGCAAACTACCACCATATAAGACAAACATTCATTTATTTCTAAAAGCAACTCCATTTAGGACAACCATTTTTTGTCAATAAACCTTGTGTAATCTACATCCAGCCCATTGTCTCTCCAAAAATTTGCCTATTCCGTTGCTTCATTTATTGCTTCTTGTCTTGCTCTTTCATGTTCAAGTTGTTTGTACATTCTCTCTTCTTCCAAAAACTGCTGGAATGCTTCTTCATCTAGCCTTGACTGTTCTTCATCTTGATCCAACCTTTTATGTTCTTCTTCTTGAAAAAAAGAGATTCAAGAAACTCTTGTTCCATAGTCTGCCTTATCTCCTCTTCATCCATCTACTGAAAAAAATTAATATATGCATACATAATATCCAATGTAAACACAATAGATCGTTAGTGAATCATATGATAAATGTTTGCATACTTGCTGCCTTCTGCCATCAAAATGCCTTTTTCTTTCCCGTATGTTACTTTCCTTTGGGGGTTGTGGAACTTGTTCCTTGTGACACATTCTCTTATTATGTCCAACGATATGACAATTAGAGCATTTGATCTGTTTACGAGAAGTAGATTTACCTATTGATAAGCAATTTCAACAGAAAAATACTAGACTGTTTTTGAATTTGAATTTGGGGATACCAGTGGTCAAAACACAACCGTACTTATAAAGGCATCCATAACGCTTTATGGTAACCATAACACTTAGTAAGGGACGAATACTACGATCTTTGTATGTTTACACTATTTCACTAAGGATCAAACATATAACATAAATGTCATTAAGCTATACAAGCAACAAAAAAAAAAAAAAGCGGATTAAGGTAAAGAGATCTCCATTCATTCGATAACATAGATTAGATACATGAAGATAGATGATTAAGCAAAATACATATTTCATAAGGCCCAAAAGACAACAAACATTACATACTAAATGTTTGACCATTAGTGATTAACAACAACAAAATCAGTTTTTCCTAAGAAAGTCAATGAAGTTGTTTCTGTCCCACACCTGAGCATGGGTTTCAGTAATCAACCTGTTAATCTCCATAGCCTTGATGACATTTTTCTTTTGAATCTTTTTAAGATCTTGTAGAAGCCTCCATGACATAGGGGAAGTACGCCATCCTTCTACTTCATCCATAAATTCTTGGGTTTCGTGGGTCACATGAACCAAATCCACATAAGACTTTAGGAGTCCTTTTGCAAAGTTTATATCCTTGTCGTTCTCGCATTGATAGTACAGAGCAATGCTAGAAAATAGTTCGTGAGAACCGGCGGTGGTTGCAAGTTCCTGTAGGCGTAAGAATTCTGACATTTTTTTTTTGTGTTTTAGGTTTGAGAAGTGACTTAATTGTGTGTTGGATATGCAAAACCTTTGGGGTATGGTCCCTTAAATACTAACTGAACCGATGACGTTACAAATTCAGGGATCAAATGTGACATTAGTCTATCGTAAAGAGTAAAGTTATTAAATGGCGGGAAATTTAAGTATACAAACGGCAAAACATGCAAGGTTAGGAACCAACTGCGAAATTTTGAAAACTTATCCAATACACTTCAGTTTTTGGTTTGGGTGACGACCCAATCAACCCGACCCATAAATCCCGACCAACTAAACCCCCAAAAGTATCATAATACCCGATACATAGGAAACAACCGCCATTCCACATTCTGAGTAACACCGTTTATCCAACTAATATCACAACTCATTCGTAAAATGGAAAGGAGCATATTTGTGACAACATTTAAGGATATAGAATCAGAAGATGAAGAAGAAGTGTTGTTCCAGATTCACACAAATGGGAGATTTGAATTGAGCCCACTCAGGTATGAAGGAGGATCCATTATTAATGTTAGTGCTTTTAGCTATGATAGAGATATATTTAGTTCAATACTAGATAATCTATTATCAGAGATTAAGGAACCAAAATGGGCGGTGTTTTTTAGTGATCCAAAAAAAATCCCTAGAAAATGGTTTGCAATTGATTTATAGGGACTAGGATGTTCTTAAGCTATATGAGTTTGCGGAAACACATGAGTCAGTTGACATCTTTGTTATTCATAAGCCCAAATTGTTAGCAGTATTTTACTTGGAAAGCATTGGTTTTGAGGTTGTGGGTTGGCTAGAGGAAGATGCTAACTTTAGAATGTCAAATGGAAGACCTTTTAGGACTAGACTAAAATGGAAGGGGATAGATAAGAACAAAATGCAGGCGAATGTAAGCAAAATCCAAACAGGGCAAGGTGGTGTTGTTATAAAAAAGGATGAAGGTGTTTTTCATGAGAAAAGGGTAAAAAATAAGGGAAAGGGTAAGCTGCTTCAGGAAGAGGACGATTTGCAACTGGAAAAGGGCAAGGAAGTTGTAAAAACTTATAAGCGAGGTTTTGATGGGAATGGGAAAGCTATAATGGTTGAGTTTCCTGGTTTTGATGGTGAAAACATGGCTGATGGTGATGGTGTTGAAAACATGGCAGGTGTTGCCGGTGATATTGTGCCTAGTGGTGTTAGGAAACGTTTTAGAAGCAGTGAAAAGATTACCAGCTGCGTTCTTGCCCTTTCAGCCAACAAGCCATCTTAGGTAAGGTTTCAATGTTGCATTGCATAGCTTGCGTTCTATTTCTTGTTACATCAATTATACCTTATCTAACTTGAATATTTGGTGTTTGTGTACTTGTTTTTCCTGGCACACTTGCAGTTTGATCATCAGTGTAAGGTTCAATGTTTTGTATGTTGATAATCCAGTTCCAGTATGTAGATCATTAGAAGGTTCATCAGGTGAAGGTTGTTCACTGGAGGCCGCATGATCTTCCCCATTTTAGTTAATTATCAGTAGAACCTTGTATCAGACAGTGTTCTAAGTCATTTTCATGTTGTATCAGACAATGTATCCCTAGTTGACTACTATAAGTCATTTTCATGTTGTAGAAGACAATGTTTCCCCAGTTGACTACTATAAGTCAACTTGCTAAATGGTTGGTTATGTTACAAAATGTGTTTATATGTCTTATAGGTTATATTTTGTGTGTGTACATATTAGATTGTCGGTTGACCTTTAAAAAGTTAAATTAACCAAATGATAAATGTGATGGTATAATGACCACAATCGGTCACGCCTTTGTATCAGCAAAACCAAACACAGTGGCAATTTAACATTTGATCAACCTATGTTCAAACCATACCTAGTAATTGCACAAGGTAACATGTGTTAAAAATGCAAATGCTTTACATATTTGAACATGTAATTCCAATATGCAAATGCTTTTACATATTTGAACACGTAGTTCAAATATGCAAATGCTAATCCAAACACCCAGTATATTTGATGAGTGCTCAAACACTCATCATTTTTGGTCTAATATAAACTGCAAAACATACAAAAACACTCAATAATGCATCAAAATAAGTGAAAATATTCCAGGATCGTGTTTTATGTGTTTTAGATGCAAAACGTTTAAAAACGTGTGAAAAACGTACAAAGTTTGCAATTTTGGCAGTTTCAGTCCCCCAACTATCTAAATTTTGAACATAACTAGTCCCTGACATTTATTCTTGTAAGAAAAGTCACCAAGTCTTTTTTAAAATATAATTTACAAAAATAATACTTTGGGTGGAATTTTTCAAAAATTACAAGTTTACCCCTCACTTTTGGAAAAATTACAAAAAGGTCCCTCGGTATTTAAATGGAAAAAATTCAAAATGGTCCTTGGGTTTATTAGTTTTGCATGTTTGGTCCTTTGATATCCCTTGGAGAAGTGTACATTTTCAGTCCTTTAACCTTGGCCAAATTACAACAATGGCCTTGTGATATAACTAACTAAACGGACCTTGTTTATTACACAACCCAAATAACCAAACCAACCCACTAACCTAATAACCAAAACCCAATCCACAACATCGGCCACGGAACCTTTTAGCCAGCCAATCCTTAACCATTTTCCCTTTAATAATAAAATCCAACACCCGTTTTTATTATCAAGCCAGTCAACCCCCCTTTTTGACTCATCTTCTTTCCCCTCCCCCCACGTGATAGCTGCAACTCGAAGCTCTCTCCTGCCATCCACCTCACTATTACACTCACCTTGTCCTGCCATACATATATTGTCCTAAAATCTCCAAGTAAACTCACTGAGCAATATTCCCAGCCAAAGAATTTGGAGGGCTGAGATCTTTGAGACCATACCTACAACGCTCCAAAGTGGTGGGAAAGAGAGAGATGAGTAGGAGAAGGGCTTATAAGTCAAAAAAAAATGGGACAAGACGAGGGTAGAGTGTAGTTTAGTATTATGATAGTGACGTTTTAGTGTAATTTCATCAGTTGTAATCTTTAGTTAAAGTTGTAATCATCATTTTCAGTGTTTCATAACCTTGTTTAACTCATAAATTCAAGAGTACTTTTGAGAATTGAGTTTAGGCAATAATAATAATAATTTGACAAATTTACTAATTCCTTGTTTAAGAATTGTTTCTTTGTTCCGATTTAGCTTTATACTCATTTATAAGCTTCTAAAAAGTTTTCTAAGTTTCTTTCAACCAGTTTATACTCAGTTTACTAGAAAATATAAAAAAATACAAGTAAATAGTGAAAATAAAAATCATGAGGGAGAAGATTGATGCATTGGACCCTGGTAAATTTTGGAATGGACATGGTTCTTAGTTCTCAGGGGAGGTATGAGGAAGATGTTGTTTGATCTGGTTTCATTTGTTCTCAGCTGGAACCATTTGTAAGCCATATAACTGATTTTAGCTTATTTACTATAGAATAGCTTTTTAGCCTTTGATCTCTGTGTTTTGTGTTAGTTGGTTATTAGTTGATATGTAACTTTACATTAAGTGTGTGTTTGCTAGTTTTTCATTTATACTCTGTTCATGGATTAATGCCATTTTAGCGCTTTTTAATAGATTTTTAGTTGTTAATGTTATACATTGTTGTTTGCATGCTCATTCAAGCTTAATTATACTGTTTCTAAATTGTTATGATATCAATTCCAATTCTTTAATCAGGTAGTTTGCATGAATTCACATTTCCATTTTCTAAGGGGTGGTTTGGTTATGCTGTTTAATCTGTGTTAGAAGTTGATTGGTGTTGTCTTGTTTTGATGTACATCACAATAGGTCATTATAACTCATTAAAAATTAAAAACCATTACCTCACTTGAATGAAAGTCAAAAATTCACATGGATTTCAAATATTGTTAGGCTCACTGTTAAGGTTTAGTGTTCATTTCTTCATAAAGCTTAATTAATTGGTTGTTTTAGCTTAAAATCACTTAATATATTATAAAATACGCATAATAGTAAGTAGTGATCATTAGAATTTGGTAAAAATCAACCAGGTAGTTTCATAAAGTCAAAAATTTCTAGTAAAAAGTTTTTTGAATAAACTTTGGAATTTTCTATAGGTTTAATATTTAGATTTAGCTTGTGTGCTTGTAGGGTATCGTATTTTGTTGCTAATCTTTTCAGTCAGTATTTTTGTTTAATTTTATTTTGCTAACTGCTTATTTGTTG
>LBNU01019168.1:112689-171377 GCA_014162995.1 Artemisia annua
CGAAGAGTTAGCTATAGCAGTTAGATAGTGTAGTTTTTACTAGTTTATTTTTAGATTCGTTTTTTATAAATTTTTACTTCCGTTTGGTAATATTTCTTTTATAAAAGGTTGTACTGAGTACTCTTGAGTGTAATTGTACTTTCTTCAATTATATTTTCAAGTTATCTGCTGAAATTCAGTTTATGCTAGTTTAATGAAAATTCATTTACACTCTAATGTTGTTAGTACGTTGATGTTTAATGTCCTATAAGCTCTTAAATCCCCACTTATGGCTTTTAAAGTTTTAAAAGCATAAAAGTCATTTTGGTTTCAAAATCTAAAAATACCAAAAATAGATAAAATAGAGTGTAAATTCAAAAATCAGTTTAGAAGAAGAAGGAGCAATGGAGCAAGAATCTTTTTTGATTTTCTGGGTTTAGGAGTTATTTGGAAAGCTATAGCGATGGTTGGATTAATGGTTCTTAATTTGAGCACTGGATATCTTGTAAGCAGATCTCCATTTTTTGCTTTATATACTAGTGTTATTACCTGCTCAATTGTGTTTTTTGGTACAGTTGGATGATGCTTTGTCATGTTCTTATCTGTTTATTTCATTGGATTTCCATTGTTACACTTTTTCTTATCTTCACTCCTTATTAGCATATTAGCTAATTCCTAGGTTTCTGTTTATTGTTAGTACTTTGTGCCCAAATCAGTTGATACTATCTTATTTGAGTTTATGCATTCACAGTTTCATGGGTCTAATCAGGTCCATCAACTTCAAATAATTTCAAAATCAGTCTCATAAGTAGTGTTTGGCTCAGTAGCATTCACTGAGCACCAGGGTATTTCAGATGTTGTTTGGTTGTCCTACATGTCACATTTAGGTTGCTTAGGAATTGAACCTTAAATCCAGTGTTCATGTGATAGAAATCATTAGGTTTGTAAAAAAGTAATTTTCATATCCGTAGGCTTTTTATTTCTTTAAACTCGCGTTTTATTTCGTACATTAACGTAGTTTTAAATTAAACGTACGCGTTTGTAGTTTTTAAACGTTTTTAAGTAATTTGGCTTTACGTATTTGTTAATATAGTTTATTTAAGCTATTTTCCTTTCACTTCCTTAGTGTAATCATTCAAAACCCTTTCTTGTCCAAATTCACCCGATCACAAATCGTTTTCGATACAATTCACACCTCACTGGGGAATAAACGACCCGGGAATATTCTATACTCCTTGGACACTTGCATTGAGCTCTTAGATAGTTGACTTTAGTTGACCAATTCATTGGTTGACTTTTGTTGACCGTTTCTGAGCCAATCAATATTCAAAAAGGCAAATCGTTTTGTTACTTAGAAATCTAATAGTCAAACTGCCAAATTGACTTGTAAAAGTCAAAATAACCAATTAACAACAAGAAGCAAATTTTTGATTGCCAAACACTATCATTTAGTAAAAACCCAAATTTTAATTGATCGGTTTCATGTTGACAACCATTACAAACTTCCCTACCGTCTAAACATACACATAGCTAGACCCACAACTTTCTCTATCACCATTTTACTTCATTTCCTTCCTTTCCTTTAGATATTTAAACACAGCTTCAAGCCTTTTAATCCTTGTTTCCAAATCATCAAACTTTGGTAACACATTGTCGGCAACCTCTTCCTTCTTTTTCTTAACACCCAATCGGTCTTCATTGGAGCAATCCTCTTTCCTCAGCCCATTGTACAAAGCCTTCCCCTTATCGTTTTGTGCCATTCTTAGTTATTTAGATTCAATGTATGTTGCTGGTAGTTTAGGGTTTTATAGAATTTAATAGAGTGTCGTGTTAGATTTAACCATATGATAATTATAAATGTTGTTGAACTACTATGCCCTTGAAAATATAACAAAATATGAGCGTTGACCTCACTATTCCTGGTCAAGGGACGCATTCGGCCTCAAAAACCAGACTTTTGGACGCATGGCGAAGATTTTGCAAACTTAGAGCCTTAGGGGGCATGACGATGTTTTTGGAAAAGTTTAGGGACCAATGGTGTATTTTTGTCTTAAAAAATAGTATAATAAGTGTTAAAAAAATTATTGTCTGAATAAATGGAAAAAAAAAGTAAAAAAAAAATATAATTGAAAAAGAAAGTTAAGGGACTAAAGGTGAATGTCAGCCCAAACCACATGGATCATTAGTGTAACTTTTCTAAGTGAAAAAAAAGTCAAGGGACTAAAGATGGAAGTCAACGCAAATCACAAGGATCATTATGTAATCATGGTTGTCAGGATCCCGATCCTGATCTTAGGATCTTACGATACCGCAAAGCAAAACGATCCGGATCTTACATAGGATCTTTGAAAGCTTAAGATCTTATAGGATCCCGATCTTGACCATAGGATTTTAAGATCTAATCCGATCCGATCCTACTTTTCTCGGATAACAAACTAAAAAACTGTAAATTTCTGAATTATTTTTTATAGAATTTAAAAAGCAACATGTTAATCTTATTAAACATTTCATAATCATAATTTAGAACAAAATTTTGATGAAACATTCATATAATTCTGTGTTTATGATATATAATAATTTATAAATTTGTATAATATTACAAAAACTATTAAGAAAAATGACATTATAGTAGGATCTTAAGATCCCGATCCGATCTTACGATCACGATCTTGCAAAGACGAAAACAATCATGAGTAGGTTTCCGATCTTGAAAACCTTGATTGTAATATTTCAACCAATTGGGCTAGCTCAGTTGGCCACCAAGGGTAATCTTGGGGAGGTTGTTACCACATACGAGAGGTCTCGAGTTCGAGTCTCTCCGTGAGGGTTTTGGGGTTCTGCCTCATAGATGCTTTGATTTGAGGCTGGCAGGAACTACTTTCTGGGTATATACTGTGGAATCGAATCACTAATTATTATTCGAGACTGACAGAGACTACCTTATGGGTAAGTGCTGTGGAATCGAATAACTAACTTAAAGGGTGTTTCTTTTTTTGTTGTTAGCTAAGAGAATGGGTCTACAAACCCATTTAATATTATTTCTATTTTATGTGAGACCCATTATTTCTCTTAGTTGGTCTATATCTGCAAGGCATTAATTGTAATGCCTCCCCAATAAGTGACTCATATAGATGTGAACCCCACACACTCTGTTAGTTAAAAGAAAAGAAAAAAAAACCCTTAGTAACTCTACAAATTCGCCGTTAAAAAAAAATTATTGTAAATTTAAAAATTGGTAACCGGTATACCTGCTACTAACCGGTCATCTTGCGTATTTTGTCCATAATTTGAAAATATTTTGGGTATTATAGTAATTTTGAAAGTTTGCTAAGTATCTCGGTCTGTTTTGAATAAATATGTTGCGTATATTTAGCTTTCACCTAATAATTAATTGAGATAGAGATCGGGTAACGAACATGATGAGTGTGGATGACATAATTTTCTTTAACTATGAGTTTTTAATTTAATAAGACTTGTTAGATTATTTATTATTGTAAAAATAATACGAGCAGTTATTAGCATAGATAAATAAGAATTTTAAAAGGTGTTGAGGCGTTGAGCAATCCTTTTTTAAATTACATGTATTAAAGTTGCACCATAAAGTTTTATTAGTTAAGCTAAAGTTGCAATAGCACAAAAATATTATTGGGGTTATCTGAAATCGAATGTGGCCCGTGCCAAACCCGACACTATAAAAGTGCATCCATGATGATTAGTGAATTTTAGATAATTGTTTAACCAAATTGTTGTACTCCACAACTCATATGTATATGCCCGACCAAAAAAAAAATAAAAAATAAATAAAAAAATAAAATAAAAAAGAAAAGAAAAAGACTTGGTCCATATACAAAAACTTTTTTGAATAAGCTTATTTTGTAGAGATTATCGGGCATATTGGCTCATTGAAAATCAAAAGAAACCAATAAGAATCAATATTTGAGGCTCATGACTTATCCAATTTTTAGCTATAAGCTTATCAAAACACTCCCGAAGTCTAAGCAACACCAAGATTTGTTATCTTTAAATTTGAAAATTAAACCGTGTGATAATTGTAGTAACCAATATTTTCTTGGTGTGATAAATGGTTTAAGTTTCAAATAACAAATCTTGGTGTTACTTAGACTTCAGGAGTGTTTTGATAATCATATGACTTAAACTTGGATAAGTCATAAGCCTCAAATATTGATTCTTATTGGTTTCTTCTGATTTCCAATGACCTAATATGCCTGATAATCTCTACATAATAAGCTATTTCAATGAGTCTGTTATATATACACCAAGATTTCTTTTGTCCGGCATACATATGAGTTGTGGAATACAACAATTTGGTTGAACAATTATCTAAACTTCACTAATAATCATGGATGCACTTATTAAGGTGTCGGGTTTGGCACGGGTCACATTCGATTTCAGATAACTAAGTGTAATTTTTCTAGAAAAAAATGTCGTTTTCTATATGGCAAACTCCGATAATATTTTTGTGCTAATTTTTTTTATAGTGCAACTTTAGTTTAACTAAAAAAATACTTTATAGTGCACCTTTAATACACGTAATTTTAAAAAGAATTGCTCAACACCTTTTTAAAATTCTTATTTATCAATGCTAATAATTACTCGTATTATTTTCACAATAACTCCTGAAGTTTAAGTAACCACTATATTCGAAACTAAGATGTTGCAACCATTCAATAGATGTGACTAAATGTGATTGGCAAAGTAACCACTTTCGAATATAGTGACACTTAATTAGCGACAGTTTTTCTGTTACTATTTACAACAGTCACATGAATGGTTGCAACGTCTTAGTGACGGATTGTCTGTCACAAACTTTGCCATTCATCATATCCGAAATCAAGTTAATTAGTTAATACAAACGTGTTCTCCGCACCTCCTAACTTGCATTAGAACTTAATTTGAAATCACTTTGATCTCGAGTAATCAATTTCACAAAATGACTTGATGACCCTAAAATCAACCAGTAGTTAGTTAGTTTGATCCCGTGGGAAATGTTATTATAAGTAAGAGTGCAAGGTGTAGTACGTATGACGAATAAAACACCAACAACTAAAAGACCCTACAAATATATATATAATCCCATGTGATTTCATACATAATCCCAAGTGATTTCATAAAATCTCAAGTGATATTGTACTTCCAGTTTATATAAGGCAAAATGAAAATCCAATAGGATTTATACAGAATCCCATATGATTCTCTCTAATCTCTTGGGATTCATATAGAATCTCATGTGATCCATATAGAATCCTATGAGATTCTTTGATGAATCACTTGTAATTCATAAAGATTATCCATGTGATTCATACAGAATCCCATGGGATTCTGTATGAATCCCAAGGGATCAGAGAGAATCACATGGGATTCTGTATAACAACATACAACTTTTTAATATATAGATTCCAAGAGCTCATTTCAACAATCATATAAAAACATCTACCCTTAAAAAGCTGTGACGTAAAAGTATGAAACTCAAAAACAGTGATTTACTCATTTTTACAAATAACTTGTGATTTTTTAAAAATAACAAATCACAAGTGATTTTTTAAGAATCACGTGAGATTTTTCAGGACGAAAATTTTGAAAAAAAAAAATTCGTCTTTTTTTTAATCCCGTGGGATTTTTCTGGACGAAAATTTTGAAAAAAAAGTACGTCTTTTTACGAATCCCGTGGGATTTTCTGGACGGAAATTTTGAAAAAAAAGTTCATCGAAAATATATAAAAGTGCATATCTATAAAAGATGATTTAATTCTCGATGCAAATCTAAAAGTTTGATGTCAAAAGTACCTAGTAATAATAATAAAGTGATAAAAGAATACTCTATAAATAAAATATTAAAGTACCAATAGTAAAATTACATATGAAATACTTACATGACAAAAGAATCTCATGGGATTCTGTATGGATCACATGAGATTCTATATGAATAAGATTCTGTATAAATCTCATGGGATTCTTTATGAATCTCAATGGATTCATTGTGAATCCCATGAGATTCTTTGGTGCATCACATGTGATTTTTTTACAGTAGTATTTTAGTATATAACAAATACTATACACAACATTAAAAAAAAAAGTTTTTATAAAAGCAAAAATAGAATCAAACAATATCTTTGCATCACGTGGGTCCATCTTTGTCTTATTTCTTTGACCATTGAAACGAGACCCAAGTAAACAAACAACATATTTGCACCTAACATCTGAAATTCTAAACCACAGCAGTTCAACATCAACAACTGATGGTATAATTATTTTTTCACTTGTCTTTCAAAGTATTTCCAAGACTGTAAACTTTATGTGTAAATGTGAGCTAAACCAAACACCCGTGAATTTGAAAAACCCTCTTTTCACCTCTACAGGGTTTAACATCTCCTTTGACAAATGGCCACCGTATTCTGGCGTCTCCTTTCTCCTACATCAATCAGAAACCTCCACAAATCCATCCCCCAATTCCTCACCTCTGTTCCTATACACCCTTATTCCCGACACTTTTCCTCCATCGCTAACTACGATGCTCCAGTCGCTGCTGCATTGAATTTTGATCATCGTGTTCTGGCTACTATCATCACCGGCTTTCTAGGTTCTGGAAAGGTCAGTTATCTTCATTGTAATCTTTAATGTTACTGATACTTGATTTTGATCATTTGTTGTGATTTGGATAACAGCCACGTGGATATCGCGACTGCGAAACAACAACGGATCGACGACGGATCGGCTATTAATTGACGGCGGGATCGACGGCGGATCGACCATCGGTGGGATTGACGACGGGATTCATGACGTTATTTGTGTGTGTGGAGAGATATGAGAGAGACGAGTGTGAATGTGTGTGCGTGTTTAAGGGGTTAGGTAGAAAGTATTGAATGACTAAAATGTCCCTCAGTATATTTGTTCATTTTAGTCTAAATCATTGGATGGAAGAAGGATGTATGGTTGAGATCTTGTTATTTGTTCTTTAAATAAATGTTGTTTCGTATTAAACTTTTGTCATATGTATATATATTATATTATTGGTGCATGTAAGTCTAATAAAACACCTCACTATAATTTCCCACTCACTGAAGAAAAAGAAAAAAGAAAAGTCTAACGTCACTAGTTGTTGCAATGGCTAAAAGCCAAACGGCAGGAGACACGGTGCAGTACAACGTGCCATTAATGGTTTGTTGGGTCTTTGATGGGCAAATAATTGCTTCACACGAAGAGCTCTAATAATGCAAAAAGCACACCCACAACTTACTCGTTATAGTACAATAATGCAAAAATCCCACCTCCATGATCACATCATACACGTTATTGTACAATAATGCAAAAAGCTCACCTCCATGATCACATCATACACGTTATTGTACAATAATGCAAAGGGAGGTGATTCGCACACCAAAGTTTTTGATTATTTCATCACTTTGTACAACACTGTAATATACAGAGAGCACACATTACGTACAACCTTTTAATGCACAAACTGTGATGAAATAATAAAAAATTTTGGTATGCGAATCACCTCCCTAATGCAAAACAACCGCTCCTTTAGTTGTGTGATGTTAATATGGTCAATAGTCTTTTAATATTAAATATAATAATAATAATGCAAAGACTTACTTTACATATAGATAACACTTGACGGGACACAGAGGCTCATCCACAACCACATATGCAAAACGCGTACTAAACAGTAAACACATTTATCATCACCAGCTACCTCACTCCTTCTTTGTGTGATGTTAATAGTCTAATACAGTCAATGGTCTTTTGATATTAATATCATAATAATAATAATGTGAAGACATACTCCTGTATATATAGATAACACTTGACGGACACAGAGGCTCATTCACATTCCACAACCACATATACAAAAAGCACATTAAACACACCACTTGTGAGAAGTACTCCTTCAATTCACATCATTTTGTAATTAACCCAAATTAAACGCCCTTTTTTTAGTCATGACTTCTCATGAATACACAGACATGATGTTTTCACCCGATGACTTTGCTCACCTTAAAATCCCCCTTCAAAATATACTATCAGCCACCAACAACTTTTCCCACAAATATATCTGCGGAAAAGATGCATATGAAACATATTACAAAGTACAGCTCTTGTGGTCTGGTGAGTTAATTAATATCTTCGCTGGGAGGTTAAACAAAGAACGGGTCGATGGAGACCAACAGTTTTGGATGGAGCTTTCCATGCTTTCTAGTCTCAAGCACAAGAATCTAGTTTCTCTTGTTGGGTTTTGTGATGAAAAAAATGAGAAAGTCATCATTATCAAGCGTGAGACCAGGGGAAGTCTCATCAGCTATCTAAGTTACCCTATGATGTTGACATGGGTGCGAAGATTGGAGATATCTGTCGGTGTTGCGCAAGCATTGAGCTACATTCATTATGATGAGTCACGTGATTTTAGCGTAATACACCGCAACATCAACAGTACATTGATTTATTTAAATGATGACTGGGAACCCAAGTTAGGTGATTTTATAAATTCCATGAAGATCAAAGCATCTGAAAGGCACAATTCTTTCAATACTGATAAGGTATGGAGTAGGGATGGGTATACAGACCCAACATATGAAAAGACCAAAAGTGCACACCACAAGTCAGATGTGTACTCCTTTGGGATAGTAATGTTTGAGCTACTGTGTGGTAGAGAATCAATAATCGACAGCGACTATAATAAGTATTTGGCTCCAGTTGCCCTTACCCATTATCGTGAGGAAAAACTCAGCGAAATAATTGACTGGGGTCTATGGAAACAAATAGACTCGCAGTCACTCAATGTGTTCGCTGAAATAGCGTGTGACTGCTTGAAAGAAGAACGATCGCAACGCCCAGATATAGATGAAATTGTCCCAAGACTTGTGAAAGCGTTGGAACTCGCACGTGAAAACATACCTGTAAGACCTCTTCTTCAATTCACTACGTCTGTTTGCACGTTAGCTAGACCCCATAAACCTGATTATAGATAATTAATAGCCATTTAATATCGTGTCTTCCATTGCTGGACCTCACTGTATATGACTTCCCAATATATGCAATGCTAATATAAAGAAAGTTAAGATTTTTCAAGGTGACCAAAGAGACCGTATCTGCTCAGTTCTTATATCCCTCTTTTACTTACATGCATGTAGCATAAGGTTAAAGTTTATATTTTATCAACACTTAGTCACTGATCAATAAATAAATGATACCTAGAATTTTATATATATCCAAGTTTTGTAATCATTTTTGACACATGAAGTATGTGATAAAAACGGTTTACATATTTTTGTGGGTTATTAACGTGATTGAAATTCACGTTATTCGATCCGCCTCCTGTACCAAGCTTTTAATTTATTGAAATTAACAATGAATTATATAAAAACAACAGCTTAGCAACTAGCTTAAAGCACAAAAAACGTAGGTGTCGTGATTTGAACTTCGGTGAAAAGCTTTAAGCAACCTTGATAAAAACAAATTTGCCACTAGGCCACTAGCAACTTATTGTTTGTTTTTACACGTATTGTTTATTTTAAAGGCAAAATGATAAAGGCAAAAGCAAAACCTTCTAGTACTTGCTTACCTCTATCTTTAAAAAAAAATACATGTTTTGTATTTGAATTTAAAATTAAAAGTTGTTGGCCATAAAATTTCTTATTTTTCATCTATTGGTCAATAGATTGTTCTATTACATCAAATGGGCTTGCAAGTAGACCAAAAGAAACCAAAAGGAAACTAATAAAATATACCCACAAAGTAAAACAATCACGAGCCCAGGAGCCCAAGTAGCACCTTGATATGCCAAAAACCTCTTATGCAATCTTTATATACAAAATGCAATGTAACAACCAACAACAAGAACACGAACGATAGGGAATACAAAACACAATGTAGCACAAACTAAATAATTAAGAAACTCTAAAGTCGGAACAATACGACAGTAAAATTTATACAAGTGTCACATAGTGAAAATAACCAACCTATTACATTTTAGCTTGAACTTGACTTTTGGGTCCATTTAACCCCTAAATTTGACTTTTGTAGTTAATTGATTATAGAAGGAAATACTGTTCATTTAAAACTATTAAGGAAAAGGAGAAACTCAATACAAATCAATTTGATATTATAATTTAGTTACAAATAATAATTGAAATTAAAATAACTCACTAAAACTTAAGAAACAAACGTTAATTTTATTATCGGTCTATTTGAAATATTAGCAAGCATAGAAAAACTTGTAAATCTTGTTAGGATTTTAGAAAAGATGACGGTTAGCGGAAGTTGCCTATATTTTTACATAGGATGGATATTATAAAGGGAATATATTAGCTACAATTTAGTGTAGCCAACTCCCTACAACTTTGTGGTACTATTTATGGGTCCATAAATCATTTTGTGGGTCCCTGAGTCATTTTTGTTGGTCCCTGAATTATTTCTTGTGAAATTTTAGTGGAAGAATGTAGCCAAGGTATCCCCTATTATCAAATAGTAACCAGGTCTTTATCACTAATACCTTGTACTGCAAAATTCTTTCCAACATACTCATGTGCATGTCTAAGTGCTCTCCAGTTTCATTCATAAGTTGGACAATCATCTTGATATTCAACATTTCAACCCTTGCATACATCTCAAACTTCATAATACTATCAACCATGAGCCAATACAACACATTTATGAAACTTTTACCACAGAAAGAAAGCTCTTCACTTTCAAAGTCAACAGCTTGGCTTTTAAACTATCCATTACAACATCAAACAATGTCTCTCCATTCCTTTCAATATTCTGAAAAATCCTCGAATTCCTCTATTACCAAATAAGGATCCTGTAAGAGCTACGATAACATGTCTTTGGAAACAACTTCAAACTTAAGATGACCAAATATCAACATTAATCAATAAAGTATATTGCCAAATCAAACAATGTACTATTATAAAAAGCTCATGCCATTGTTTTTTTTCCTTCTAGATACCACTTTATGAACTTATCTTAAGTGGGAACCAAACAAGACAATTCCAATCCGTAGTATCTATTCAAAACTGCATCGTTAGACAAAGAACATGTAATAGCCTAAAATGAATTAACTCCACTCACCGCTATGCAAAGCATCTATCACCTATGTAGTAACATACTTACACCATCTGATTATAGACCAAAATATGCTTTGGAAACACCACAGGAGCAAAGTTAACTGCATTATCCAAGACTATATCTCAACATGAACTCACTAACATACATAACCTCCTGTATTTTTTAGGTAATCTCGAAACCTAGCTATTGAAGGACAACATGAAGAACCAAAACAATTCAAGTTTATCCACAAACATAGTATGATAATAGCTATAAAGTAGAAATTATATATAGATTTAGACTCAAATTCAAGATCAATATAACAAACAAGGCAAGCATATACCGCAACATGTGTTTGAAAAGGCTCAGGAATTTCATCAAACACGTTGTAGGCACTTCATCAAACTCTCTTATTGTGTTATCTTATCTTGTGTATTAATTCACGTTTTTACTTGATAAACAGATATTGTCTTCACCAATGGACGATCTTGATCACCTCAAAATCCCCCTTGAAAGCATACTATCCGCCACGAACAACTTTGATGCAGAAAATCTCTTCATCACAGGTGTATTTGGAAAGAGTTACAAGGGACAGCTCTTTTGGTCCGGTGAGTTGATTAATATCACTGCTCGGAGGTTTAATAAAGAAAGGAATGATCGAGAACAGCTGTTTTGGACGGAGATATCCATGCTTGCGAGTCTCAAGCATAAGAATCTGTTTTCTCTTGTTGGGTTTTGTGATGAAAAAGATGAGAAGGTCATCATTACCAAGTATGATGAAACCAGGGGAATGCTCTTTCAATATATAAGTGACCCAATGAGGTTGACATGGGTGCAAAGATTGAAGATTTCTGTGGGTCTTGCACATGCATTGAGTTACATTCATTATGACGAGCGCCGGGATTTTAGCGTGATTCACCGGAAAATTGACGGCTCCAGAGTTCTATTAAATGATGACTGGGAACCCAAGTTATCTAGTTTTGAATGTTCCCTGAAGATTGAAGCATCTCAAAGGCACAATTCATTTCATACTAATAAACTTGAGTATGTGACTGGGTATGGAGACCCAGCATATATTGAGACGAACATTGTGAACCACAAATCAGACATGTATTCCTTTGGGATAGTATTGTTTGAAGTACTTTGTGGTAGATATTCAATAATCGACGACGACTATAATAAGTATTTGGCTCCGCTGGCGATTACCCATTATACAGAGAAAAACCTTAATGAAATAATTGACTTTGATCTTTGGAAACAAATCGACTCGCAGTCATTGAACATTTTTTCAGAAATAGCGTATGACTGCTTGAATGAAGAACGATCGCAACGGCCAATTATAGATGAGATTGCCCCAAGACTTGAAAAAGCATTGGAACTTCAATTGGAACATCAAAATGCGGTAAGACAGTTTTCTCTCCTCCATCTTTCTAACATTATAACTACTATATATTTGTTTGAGTTTATACGCCTTCACTACATCAGTGTGCACTTCATATAGACCCCATATATCTGATTATACATAATTAATAGCCCTTTGATTCATGTCTTCTTCCGTTGCTGGACCTTTCTCCGATCTGTATAACTTCCCCATATAGTTAAAGACTTAAATATTCTCAAGGTGACCAAAGAGACCATGTTTTCTCACTTACATGCTTTTAATAATTTATTTTAGCAACACTTAGTCACGTACTGATCAATAAATACTCCAATGATAGCGAGAATTTTATATATATCCAAGTTTTGTAATCATTTTTGACACATGAAGTATGTGGTAAAAACGGTTTACATTCTTTTGATCCACCACCCATACCAAGCTTTTAATTTATTTAAATTAACAAAAAAGGCTGATGAAGACAAATTTGCCGCTCGGCTACTAGCATATATTGATTGATTTTACACTCTAGGACAAAACGATAAAGATAAGACCTTTTAGTACTTGCTTAGCTGTATCTTTTTAAAAATAAATGTTTTGTACAGGATTTGAATTTAACCTTAAAAGTTGTTGGCCATACAATTTTCTCATTTTTCATCTTTGCTCACGAAGGCTAAACTAGAGAGTCTGATTGGTCAATAGATTGTTCTACTTTTTCCGATTGCTACATCAAATGGTTTTCTATAATTTAATTCTGTTATACCAATATACATGTACATACTTAATGCATTGACCACATTATATTATACATAAATCATAGGCGCAGCTGCAATGAAGATGTATGATGAGTGACTATTTTCATTTCAAAATTTGCTTTTAATAAAAATGATGTATAAAAATTTGCACATTCAAGATGTCATTTTTTTTTTGGATAAAAAGATATTTACCACGGTGATTTTTTATAAACATATAATTGGGAGTTTTGAATAAGCTATAGTGGATTTCTCACTAAAAAAAAATAAAAAAATTAGCCTACATATAATAATACCACATGAATGGGCTTGTAGGCAGACCAATTGAAGCCGAAAAGAAACTAATAAAAAAATAACCTCAAAATACAAAATGCAATGTATCAACAACAACACGAACAACCAATCCTGCCGGAGCGGGGCATAGGGTACACAAAATACAGTGTAGCACAAACTAAATAATTAAGAAGCTCTAAAGTCAGAACAACAAGATAGTAAAATTTATACAAGTGTCACATAGTGAAAATAACCAACTTTTGGGGCCATTTAACGCCTCAATTTGACGTTTGCATCTAACTGATTAAAGAAGGATATAATATTTATGTGAAACTATTAAAGAATAGGAGAAACTTCAATTTGATATTACAATCTAGTTACAGATAACAAATGTAAATAAAATAACTCACTAAAACTTAAGAAACACCCGCCGGAGGTTAACTTTCTTATCGATCATTAGTTGTTAATAATATCGAATTATGATGAAAAAAAAAACATATTTTATATTAATAAGCATAGCAAAAATTGTAGATCTAGTTAGGATCTTAGAAATGGGGACGGTTGGCGGAAGTTGCCGATATTTTTACATAGGATGGAAATTATTAAATAGTAACCCAGTCTTTAACATTAATACCTTGTACTGCAAAATACTTTCCAACATACTCATGTGTTAGTGCTCTCCAGTTTCATTCACAAGTTGGACAATCATCTTGATTTTAAACCCCAGCACACATCTCAAACTTCAGAATACTATGAGAATCTCTGCTTATTTTTCTTTATACTAGTATCAACCATGAGCTGATACAATGTATTTCTGAAACTTTTACCACAGAAGGAGAGCTCTTCACTTTCAAAATCAACAGTTCGGCTTTTAAATTATCCAATACAACATCGAACATTGTCTCTCCATTCCTTTCAGCATTCTCAAAAATCCTCCAATTCCTGTTTTGCCAAATAAAGTATCCTGCACCAGCTATGAAAACATGTCTTTGGAGACAACTTTAAACTTCAGATGACCAAATATCAACATTTTTTTTTGGTAAAATGTAAAATATATTAGCACCAAAAATGTAAGCAAGTCTAACTATGGCATATCAAGGACAATTCCCATGGCCACATAGAGAGACCAAATACAATAAATTAGTCTTATACTAGCCTATCTATACAACAAGAAACTCAAATACAAACCTCCTATAATCACACACCACTTGCAGACAGTTAGAAATAGACCACTCTGAACTCCTCATTATGAACAGCAAATCAGCCAACCAATAGCCCTTCAAAACATATCTCAGGATCACCAAACTTACCTTATGTGACCATGCACTTCTTAAACAATAAAAGGATCTTATTTTAATTTTTATCCACCAACATAATATGAAAATAGCTATAAAGCAGAAATTATATACAGATTTAGACTCAAATTCAAGATCAATATAACAAACAAGGCAAGCATATACCGCAACATGTGTTTGAAAAGGCTCAGGAATTTCATCAAACAAGTTGTAGGCACTACATCAAACTCTCTTACTCTGTTATCTTGTGTATTAATTCATGTTCTTACTTGATAAACAGATAATGTCATCACCAATGGACGATCTTGCTCACCTCAAAATCCCCCTTGAAAGCATACTATCCGCCATCAACGACTTTGATTGGGATAATTACATCAGGACAACGAGATTTGCAGAGGAATACAAGGGACAGCTCTTGTGGTCCGGTGAGTTGATTAATATCACTGCTCGGAGGATAAATAAAGAAAGGAAGCAAGCAGAACAAGAGTTTTGGACGGAGATATCCATGCTTGCGAGTCTCAAGCATAAGAATCTGTTTTCTCTTGTTGGGTTTTGTGATGAAAAAGATGAGAAGGTCATCATTACCAAGTATGATGCAACCAGGGGAATGCTCGGTAATTATCTAAGTGACCCAATGAGGTTGACATGGGTGCAAAGATTGAAGATTTCTGTGGGACTTGCACATGCATTGAGTTACATTCATTATGATGAGTCACACGACTTTAGCGTAATACACCGGCTCATTAGAAGTAGCAGAGTTCTATTAACTGATGACTGGGAACCCAAGTTATGTGATTTTCAATGTTCCATGAAGATTGAAGCGTCTCAAAGGGACCATTCATTTCATACTAATAGACTTGAGTATGTGACTGGGTATGGAGACCCAACATATATAGAGACGAACAGTGTGAACCACATGTCGGATATGTACTCATTTGGGATAGTTTTGTTTGAACTACTGTGTTGCAGGAGATCAGTAATTGATGATCAAGATAATAAGTATTTGGCTCCATTGGCCATTTTCCACTATAAGGAGAAACTACTCCATGATTTAATTGATCCGGATTTTTTGAAACAAATGGATCCGGAATCATTCAAAGTTTTCGGGGAAACAGCTTATGATTGCTTGAATGAAGACCGATCACAACGCCCAAATATATGTGAGATTGTCACCAGACTTGAGAANCAAATCCCCTCTTACTTTCTATAATTTATGTTATTATTGAGTAATTAACCTGTGAATCTGCACACTTGCTAATGTTTTTATGGTACATACAGGGATCATTGACCATCGTATCAACAAGTGTGGAATCCCATGTCAGCCAAAAGAAAATGTCTTCCCTCAAAGACCTTTCTCACTCAAAACTCAGCTTTGATGATATAGAGTCAGCAACCAACAGTTTTTGTCAAGAAAATATCATCAGAAATTTCAGCTTTGGAACGATTTATAAAGGCTGTCTCTTGCTTTCCGAACATTCCATCGATATTATTGCAAAGAGGTTTTATTTTAAATGTATAAAAGATGAGAGCAAAAAGATTTGGACGGAGATTTCGATGCTTTCTAATCTCAAACATAATAATTTAGTGTCTATTATTGGTTTTTGTGATGACGAGTACGAAAAGATTATCATATACAAGAAGGAGGCCAATGAAAATCTCGAAAAACATCTAAGTGATGAGAACCTCACATGTATGCAAAGGCTGAAGATTTGTGTTGGTGTTGCAAATGCATTGAGCTACATTCACTATGATGCTGGACGAGATTTTAGTGTCATACATTGCAACATCAGGAGCTCAAAAATTTTACTAGATGACAAATGGGTGTAAGCAATTATATGTGTAAACATAAGCATCAAGTATACATGATGAACACATTAAACTATTATGCCACAATGATCTTAGAATACGATAATAACCACATAATTAACATGAACAAGTAAAACATACCCGAAGCGGAAGCGGATGTTGACATGATATCGGGAACACCTTAAGCATAAACTAGTTTCTCTCCCTTGACCCACTTGAGTGTAGAGAGCTTGATGGATAGCTAATAATTCTACATGTGCATTTGTTTTAGGGTAGGGAAAGGACTAGTTTATATATGGCTTTTAGGTTAGCATGCCCATCAATGCTAACAAGTATAACGGTCAAGATATAATGAACCATTAAGAGTATTCATAACAATATTGAATTTAATTGATCACACATTAAAGTATTGGTAACCAATAAATTTTATATGAGATGTTAAAAGACCATGACATAATCATGTCACATTTCTTACAATGGGAACCCAAGTTATCTAGTTTTAAATTTTCGTTGAAAAACACAATAGCTCGAAGGCACCGTCTTCTTCTTACTCGTGATATTGTTAAGAATGCATACCTGGACCCAAAATATAAAAAGACTGGCGGTGTGACCCACAAGTCAGATGTGTATTCATTCGGTGTTGTATTATTCGAAGTCTTGTGCGGGAGGAGTGCAGTTATCCCAGATGAAGAGTTGGGAGAGGGGTTATTAAGTCAACTGAAAAAATCTCATTTGGAAGAAATGATCAATCCGCATTTACGACAACAGATGGACCAAGAAGCATTCAAAATCTTCTCAGAGACAGCACATTCCTGCATACAAGAGGAACGGGCGAAGCGTCCGCATATAGATCAGGTTGTCAAAAGACTTGAGAAAGCTTTGGATCATCAGTGGAAACATGAAAATCCACTTGACCGTACATCACTTAATCGCTTGAAGGTACTCAATTTATTTACTTAAACTTTAATTTAAAGTCGATTATCCTAATTAATAAACAAGAGTCATTATATGTTACCAACTGTTATGTCTGGTTTAACCATGTTAGTATATTACCACTACTCCAGTATGTGTCCTCACTACAAATGCCAGTATATCAAAAAATTATTACCTTACTAAACTTGTATGTGATTTTGATTTTACATTATTATAATTTTTTAACACTTTTTTTTTCCTTAGATTATAATATCATACAACTAAAAAGCATTATCTAAAACTAAATCTTTTATGATAAATGTGGTGAACGAGTGTTACGTGGCCGCTATTCGCTGTGGAACATGATTGCATGATAATTCTATCAGATAAAATATATTATTATGGTGCATTACTTTATATTTTGGTTTATAAAGGATTCAAGTTAGAAATTTTTAAAAACTTTAGCTAAGCATGTAATAAAAATATGTAGTACGTTCATTTTCGATATGTACACATTGAGTTATGATCAAATAAGAAAAAAAATTAAAATAAGAATGGTAAGAAAAAACAACAATCACACATTTCAGATGCACCTATAAAAATAGATTCATCTCCCCTTATATTGTCCCTCCTATTTCATNATTCTCCCACTTGACATGATATTTCTTAATGGTATAACGTAAGGCTAGCAAATTAAATCTTATTAACCGTTAACATCATAAGTATCTTGATACAACAAACTACATAGTGAGGATTATGGCGGTCATACACAGTATACTCGTATACTCCCTTCCATATATCACAACACTATGAGTTTATCATGCTAGATTCATAAGTATATATAAACAACATACAGTCCACATACTTGTTATGATAATACATACAAATTTCTTATTCAAACACAAATGCATGCATAATAACGTAATGAATAAGAAATAAAATCAGAAACATTTTATTGAGCTCAAGAGTGTTTAGAACATCATAATTAGTTATCAATACAACCAAGAGCCATCCTCGGAACATGTTGCGTAAATGTCTTTGGTGGTAAACACTTGGTCAGAGGATCAACAATCATGAGATCTGTACTAATGTGTTCTAGATACACTCTTTGTTTCTGAATTTCCTCTTTTCACGATAAGAAACTTTATTTCCATGTGTTTTACCTTTAGAGTACTTATCGTTCTTAGAGAAGAAAACTACTACGGAATTATTACAATAATTTTTCAGCGGCTTGCTTATTCTGTCGACAACCCCAAGCCCTGAAATAAAGTTCCGCAGCCATAATGCATGAATAGTAGCCCCATAACAAGCTACAAACTTTCTTTATATCGTTTGAGCACTTGCTCATATTGAATCTCTCAAGAATCTTATCGATATAGGCCTTTTGAGATAGTCCTAATAGACCTTCTGATCTGTCACGGAATATTGAAATTCCAATCACATAGGATTCCTCACCCATATCTTTCATTTCAAAATTCTTAGAAAGATATTCTTTAGTCTTATGCAATAAACCAAAATCATTAGTTGCAAGTAAAATATCATCAACATATAGAACCAAAATTATAAACTTGCTCCCACTGATCTTGCGGTATATACATCGATCAACGATGATTTCTTCAAAACCGAAAGATTTAATGGTATCATTGAACTTAATATACCATTGCCTAGAAGCTTGTTTAAGTCCATATATTGATTTCTTCGATTTACACACCATCTTTTCTTTACCCTCAATGAAAAACTCCTTTAGGTTGTTCCATATAAACTTCCTCCTCAAGATTTCCATTCAGAAAGGCGGTTTTCACATCCATTTGATGTAGCTCTAAGTCAAAATGAGCTACTAATGCCAATATTATTCTCAAAAAATCCTTCTTTGAGACGGGATAAAAAGTCTCGTTGTAATCAATGCCATCTTTCTGAGTATAAACTTTGGCTACAAGTCTAGCTTTATATCTTTCAACATTGCCTTTAGAGTCGCGTTTGGTCTTAAAGACCCATTTACAACCAACTAGTTTAAAACCTTCTGGCAAGTTTACGAGATCCCAGACTTTATTTTGAGCCATTGATTTTAACTCTACTTTCATAGCATTATTCCACATTTCAGACTTATCACTTTATATGGCTTGTGAAAAGGTTACAGGCTCATTTATCAATGCCAAAATCTGTCTCTTGCAAATGAACTATATAATCATCAGGAATAGCTGACTTTCAAACCCTTGTAGGTTTGTTTAATGCTATTCCAACGGGTTCATTTGTTTGAGTTGGTAAGTTAGTTTCTTCATGGGGTGTTTGTTCATTATTCAAATGTTGCTCTTTATTTTGAAATACAGGAACAACATTTGATGCAGTTATGGATTTATGAACATTCATGGGTGATGGCTCATCATCCCTTATTTCGTTAACATCCACAACTTGATTTTCAACACTCCCACTAACTTCACCATTTTCCAGAAATTTGGCATTATCTGTTTCAACAATTTTAGAACTGTGGTCTGTATACCCTTTGGACTTCTCTGGGTAACCAATAAAGTAACCGCTAACGGTTCGAGAATCCAATTTCTTTTCTTGTGGATTGTAAACCCGTGTTTCTGCCGGACAACCCCAAACATGCAGCTGTCTCAAACTAGGTTTCCTTCCAGTCCATAACTCAAAAGAAGTTTTTGGAACTGACCTACTAGGAACCCTATTTGACAGATACACTGCGGTTCTAAGTGCATACATCCACAAACTTGGGTAAAGAGGTTTTACTTATCATGCTCCTAACCATCTCCATTAATGTTCTGTTTTGCCTTTCTGCCACGCCATTTTGTTGTGGCGTGCTTGGCATAGTATATTGAGCACATATGCCGCGACTTTCGAGGAACTTTGCTAAGGGACCAGGATACTGTTCAGATTCATCATACTTTCCATAATATTCACCACCTCTATCAGATCTTACGATTTTCAGTTTTCTGTCAAGTTGCCTCTCAACCTCGTTTACAAATACCTCAAGGGCATTTATAGATTGGGATTTTTCATGCAGCAAATAGACATATCCATAACGTGAAAAATCATCTATAAAGGTGATAAAATATTTTTCTTCAGTGAAGGATGGAGTATCAAATGGTCCACAAATATCGGTGTGTATAATTTCAAGGAGATTATTGCTTCATGTCAACTCCTTGATACACCAGGTTAATGGAGTGAACTCTTTGTTTCTTTAGTCTTGCTTCCTCTTGAATAAGCTTACTGGACAGTTCATCAATATTCCACTTATCCTTTAATGTGTTATAGTTGATGTGAAAACGGTCCATATTCAGAAGGAAGTGAATTCATTATGAATTGCACCAAGAGAGAGTCATCCACATTCATACCTAGTGTCTTAAGTCTCGCTGCGATATTGGTCATGTCAAGGACATGTTGCTGCATACTCTTTGTACCATCAAATTTCATGGTGGTGAGTTCAGCCATGAGTGTCCCTGCTAGTACTTTATCAGCAGAACGAAACTTCTCTTCCACAAGCTTAAGAAAATCTTTAGCATTCTGATTTTCAATGCCGGGAAGAGAAGACTTAATGTTGTTGGCAATTGTCATCCGCATAAAGTTCAAGCAGAGTGTGTTGGACCTTGTCCATGCCTTATGGTGTGATTTTTGAGCCTTTGTACTATCATCAGTAAGATCAGTAGGCCTATCCTCCAGTAGCGCCAAGTCAAGATCCAAAGCACCTAAATGGAAAGTGACTTGTTCGCTCCATTCGGAGAAATTCACACCGGTAAACAAGGTAACAGAAGAAGCTTGAGAGTGAACGTTAATTGCGGAAAATGTATATAGTTACTAGTTAAAAATTCATACGATATAAATGAAATATATATTATTGGTTTCCTTTGGGTAAACACAACAATATATCCTCATCATTATTAGAATGCAATGAGACTTTACAAGAAAATAAAATAGACTTCATCAAATGTATAAGTATCTTTGGATAACTATATACATATGACAAAGTATATTACTTTTCATCTTTAAATTTATTAGTTATAAAAGAATAATTTTTAACTGGTATTTTCTTCAGAATTTAATTGCGAATTCATGGCCGGTAATGACGTCAGCTAACTTTTAGCAGTTTGAGAGTTATAAGTAAACAATAAGCCAATGTTATTTTTTAAGTCCCGTGGCTTGTTTCGACGTGTGGCGACGCGTCGTCGTGGCTACTCTTGTGATTTCAGTATGCTTTTCTTGGTAACTTAAATACCAAAAGCTAAGCTACTTGTTATGAGGATTTTTCAGAACCTTTATTTTTAGTAATGAATTGTATTCTTAAATTTAAACCCTTTATTCCAAACTTCTATATTTTATTTTATTCCATTACTTAAATTGAAAAGTCGTAAGTCAAGCGTACACGGGGCTGTTTGATAAAACTAGATGATTAAGTGCTGAATCATTTATCGTCCTGAATGATTCAAATGCTCTGTATGAAGTTGGTTCTGAATAAAAATAGAGCATTTGCTAACGGAAGGATGGAGTTGAAGGATATAAAATTACCATTTAAACCATATGTGTAATCCGAAACTACTTGTAATGAATAAGACATAATTACATTCATAGTGCCAAGAAAAATGTTAATTGAAATAGTAACATCAACATCAATATTTCTTTAAGAAAAAATTGTTGTAAATTGAGATATATTTCACGTACTATCTATACAAATCGTTTTATGTAAATTTCTTAGTAGAATTTTTATATCAGTAAAGATAATGAGTTAAAGAAAATGTAACTTTTTAACTTTTTTTGACGCAATATAGTCAAACTTTTATTGGCATGAAATTGATAAAAACCAATTGGAGAACGTGAATTATATATAAAAGGGTAATATTTAAAACAACTTTGGTGCTGAATGATATTGCTTCCTCACCGCCCAGAATGGATAAGAGCCAATAGGCATCATTCAGCGGATGAAAATTTTGCAAACAAACACCCACATCTCTGACCGATTTAGATTTGTGCTCTTAATTAAATCATTCAAAGGCTATCAAACAGCCCCGAGATCGATTGTCATCTAAAAAGTTAGGAGCAAGGTCTTCAGTGAGTGAACGAGATGAGGCACTATGGTACATAAAGTAATAAACCCTTAAACTAAAAGCACAACAAGATTAAAAAAACGCAAATCTAAACATCCAATCGGGTTCTAGAACCCACCCGGTCCTTGTCAACCAATAAATAACAATTTAACTAAAAGTAAATTTTATCCTGCCCGATTATAGCTAACTCAACTGACTAAAAAAACAATAAAAACTATAGACATAAACTCGATTCCGTTTTTACATTTACAGAACCTACAAAGAAAGCATACCCAAACAAAAAAAATTACTCCTTTTTACTTATACTATAACTTTTTGTTTTCTTATGTCCCAAAATAATTATCCACTTCTCATTTTAACTAATCAGAAAAGACCAAATGAGTAAAAATAATCCCACTTTTGTTAGATTGTGTATTTTTTTTTTCGGGTGACAATAATTTTGGAACGAAGAAAGTGACGAGGTTAAAATTGTTAAGTAATGATAATTAGATATAACTAATATGCTTCAACTAATTCCCACTTTATTCATCACTTGAAACACTGCATATGTATATTCTTTCTTAATCTCCATTTTCAATCTTGTCACATATCTTGATCTTTTGTTAGATGTACTTTTAGACGTTAGTTTTAGGGATGAAAAATCATCTTTTTAATAGTTAACGTAAAACAAATCATTCTATTGCTTTTGAACATTCTCATATTTTAAAAAGGGTGAAGTTATGATTTTATCCATTATTTTGAGTTAATATATAGTTTAACTAATTACCTTTTTTGGACAATGTTTTTTGTTTTTAACTTTTATTAACCATATGATTAAACCCTTTATAGTTATCTTACGACATTTTATCGTTAACTATACTTGCTTCTTTATTAATACTCTTACGTTTGAATGTTCATTTGATTTTTAATCTATATGACAATTTAATAAATACTGAACTATTTATTGGCAAGGGTTGTTTTCTTTTCACTAAATTTGCATGATACTGGTTCAAATAAAGAATACTAGGTCATGACTACGGGTGTTAAAAAAAACGCGCCCAAAAAAACTGAACTGATTTGCTTGATCTGAAAATGGGAAAAGTTGCAAGTAGGGTGACAAAACACAGCTTAAAACCAGCATGAAATTAAATTGGTTTGAGTTAGGAACGTTTTCAAAAAAAATTAATTGATTAAACAAACTCAAAGTTTAGGGATAAAACCATTCTTATTTACCGTTTTATAAATATCACTTAATTATAAAAACTTCTCTTCTTTTAATATCACTCCAATTCTTAATGTTGCACAACTTCATAATGTTGCAGGGGAAGAACTTGGAAAACTTGAAGATTGGACTGAATGATATAAAAGAGGCTACCAAGAATTTTGATGACACATATTGCATCGGTTCTGGCGGATTCGGTAAAGTATACAAAGCAGATCTTGAATATCTTGATAGCAGTAATTCCTCGTTGAAAGATGGGGTGGATAAATGTGATTTACCCAGAAAACGAAGCACGGTAGCCATAAAGCGCATTAAAAATCAAGAAGGAGAGCAAGGGTTCATTGCAGAAATTGAAACTCTAATTACTTGTAAGCATGAGAATGTAATCTCGCTTCTTGGTTTTTGTTATGATGAAGGTAACGGTGCAATGATCCTGGTTTATGAGTATGCTTCGAAAGGTAGTCTTGAAAGCTATTTAGGAAGCAGTGATAAACTCACTAATCTTAATTGGATGCAACGTCTAAATATATGTCTTGATATTGCAAATGGTTTGAATTACATTCACAACAACACAGATCATGGCAAACAAAAGATGATTCACCGCGACATCAAGAGTGATAATATTCTATTGGGAGATAACTGGGAGGCAAAGATTGCGGATTTTGGGCTCTCCAAATTCCACCCAGCAGATCAAACTATCTACGCCAGTACGATTGCAGGTACATATGTGTATTTGGATCCAGAATATGAGAAGGATGGTAAACTAAATAAGAAATCAGATATTTACTCGTTTGGAGTAGTGTTGCTTGAGATCTTGACTGGGAGGTTGGCCTATGATTCTGTATACACCAAGGAGAATGAGAAGGGAATTGCACCCATTGCAAGAGATCATTTTGGAAAGGGAACAGTAATGAAAATCGTTGATCACAAGATAAAGGAAGAGACCGATGAACATGTCTTTTCTTTAAGTAAAGGACCCAATAAAGAGTCTTTGGACATATTTTTAAAAATCGCATTTCGATGTGTGGAAGAAACTCAAGTGCAACGTCCAACAATAGACGTTGTCATCAACGAACTCAAAAAAGCATTAGACTCTCAGGTAAGTCGATATTCTTGATAGTATTATGTGACATTTCGTACATATACTTTGTGTAAACAACATTTTCTCAAACTTCTACTCAATATAGGATCTTACCGTTTAAGTTTTTTATTTGTACTTAAATTTTGAGATTTATTTGTTTTGATCTTAAACCTTATTTAACTTAGTAATTGAACTTTATGACGTGTTACTGATTTACCGGTAAACCTCCTGACGTACTCTTCTCTTCCATGTATATATGTTTTTTGTTTAATTTGGAAAACGCAACAACCAACCTTGATTTACAACCATAACATGACATGAACTTGGAGGTGAAAACCTAAAATGCAAAATAAAAAATCGAACGAATTCTAGATGGAAAGTAGTTTCATTCTGTTTTTAACTTAACAAATTGACTGACTGTCTAATAATTCTCAGGAAAACCACAAGGACAACCTCAAGCTGTCTCTTAAAGACATAAAGTTGGCCACGAAAGGCTTCAGTCAAGTCAATATCCTTGGACATGGAGATTATGGGAATGTATACAAGGGAGCTACTCACAGTACTCATGGCAATAAATTCATTGTTGCAAAGCGGTTGGGTAAGAAGTCGGGTCAAGGAGATGCTAAAGTTTTGACAGAGCTTATTGCAGCTAAATTTATGGCAGAGTTGGACATCCTTATGGAGTATAAACATTTAAATGTCATTGGTCTTGTAGGCTACTGTGATGAAGAGGATGAAAAAATTATTGTATATGAGTACGCATCCAAAGGTAGTCTTGATAAGTGCTTAAGCGATGATAGTCTTACGTGGGTGATGCGGCTTAAAATATGCATCGATATTGCAATTGGGTTGGAGTTTCTTCATGGAACTGTTTCAAGTCCAGATATGGTAATACATAGGGACATCAGCAGCAATAATATTCTACTATTTGATGACTGGAAAGCAAAAATTACTGGTTTTGGGCTTTCCTTAGTATGTCCAGCAAATCAGAATATTGCAGACTATGTCACCGACAATGTTACAGGCACAATCGGCTATCGTGACCCACTATACTCGAAAACAGGCTTCTTAACCAAAGAATCTGTAAAGCTAGATGATGAGTATCTTTATTTACCCTTTTTGGCTAAACAACACTACTATGAAGGAAAACTTGATAAGTTAGTGTTCGAGGGTATCAAAGAACAAATTGCGCCACAGTCATATATTACCTTTACAAGGATTGCCTTTCAATGCTTACATCACATGAGAGAAAGACGACCAACAGCTGATGAAGTGGTCATACAACTCAAGAAATCATTGGAATTTCAGGTATGTTTTTGTAGTTTGACAGAATTGGTTAACTTTTGATTCATATATATCTAAACTATGGCGTTTAACTTTCTATAAATTGTAAGAAGGTAACTATATGAAACATTAGTTTATTAACTGATTAATTAATGTATATACAGGAGGACTATGAGAAATGGGAGCCCAAATTGCCAAAAGACTATAAAGAAATAATCCAGATGTCAAACTGCCCTAAAGTCTATTCTACCAAAAAGAAAGAGGAACTTTACAACAATTTTTCTAAGGGAATCCTCCTTCAACAAGACAAAGTGGTAATCAGTTAATCTTGTATCTCATTTATTCGGTGCTTTCCAAGTTTTCTATATACCTTTTCCTTTTTGAGGGATAATTCAATTCCACACATGCATTTACACATCATAAAAATTGATCCTGATTTATATTTTTTATACATCAGTTGTTGTCATTCGATGGTCATGGAGTAAGAAATGAAATGGTTTCAGCAACAATGTTTTCCTACAAAAACACTTGTCCACATGAGCAGAAATCTCTTCCAGAATCAAGGTTATTCTCTCTAACTCTATCTTTTTGTTAATATTAAGTGTTAAGCATAAGTACATTTTATTTATGCTTTTTTAATAACTAAATATATAATTATAATCCAATTTGATCAACTTAAGAACCCCGTTGACTATCTATTACACTTACTTATCACAATGACTTCCTGCAGTTACATAAAACATATTTGAATTCCTTTGAATCCCACTGCACTAATCAAACAGAGCAATAGCCCTTCATCTCCAAACCTTCTGTATAACTAAACTTTGGACCTCGTCTCATCAGGTTAATAACAAAAGTAATCATGCATACATACATATCAACAATGTTGTACAAGACAAAATAAATTTTAATACTTACTATAATTTATAAACCTTCTAATCAGGTAGTTGAGGTATGCCCCTGTTTTGGGTCCTCTCTTCTCATGACCGTGAATTATAAATTTTCACTTATAATACCAGTGCCGCGCCTCGAACGTGTGACCTCCAGGTTACACAACCAACTTGTAAACATTTGAGCCACCACAGGGAATTATAAATTTATTGAAAAGTTTCTTGCATTTCTACTTTTGAATTATAAATTTTGCTAGCATCTTGATAGTGTTTTTTTGTAATATTCTTACCTTTATTTAAATAGAGATTTGTCTGGTACACTAAATTACAAAATTCAAAAGTAGAAATGCATGGGACTAAAGCATATGACTGATTTAGACTTGGATGTTTATAATATGCGCAGGTTTGGGACAGTGGTGAATATGTTAGATATTTCCGACTTGAACATCGAAATCAAGACAAGAGCTCAATTTTTATCTCCTAACATTGTTTATGGGGTCTATTTAGTCTTCAAATTTTGTGATTCAAGAAACGTTTCAAGTAAACCTGTGTATGTTAACCTAAAGTATAGAAAGGGACACAAAAGTCTGCATGCATATTTCGCAACATGGAGAGATGAGCACTGGATGATGATTGAGTTGCACCGTTTCTCAAATCAGAACGAAGATGTCATTTTTGAGTTTCTACTTGAGAGCTTTTCATCGTACTATTGTGGAGATGCTGCAGTTTATGTTGAAGCCATTGAATTTCGAGCCATTGATAAAGTAAGCTTGAAAATATCCCTTGTTTCCATTCTATGCACTTTTTTTTGCGTTGTATATATGGGATGTGAATGCACGGTAACAAAAAGAATCATGTTATAAGTTGCATATCTAACATAATTGATAATTGTATACAGGTGAACCACGAAGAGATCGGAAAAATGAAGGAAGTCCAACAAGTCTTGAAATCAGAGTTTAATGTGGGTCAAGCGCAACAATTGCCAACTAACTTTGAAGAAATATTCAAGGTATGCAGAAACTATGACGACTTGTTCTGGTTGGGCGAAGTCGAAGGCAAGCAACTTCTTGTGCTTTCAGCAAAGGCAGCTTTATACAAGGTTTCTAATGTGGATCTTTTTACTTCAAAACCACCAGCCCAATCCAGGTTTGCTTCTTTTTTTTATTGTTATATAACTAATTTGTTACAGTCACGAATAACTAGATTTGATTATTGAATAGCTGGTTGATTAAAGTTTCACTTCTTGGATTAAGTTTCCTGTTCTTGAGAAGTGTGTAATCATAAAATATACCTTAAATGCAGATTTCAAGAGGTTATTGAGCTTTTACCACAGCAAGTATTTCATCTCAAATGCACAATCAAAAGTCAAATGTTGTCACCGGTTACAGAATATGTGTGTTACCTTGTGTTCAAGCTTTCAGAAAAATGCCAAGGTCTGCATTGTCCGGTGAAAGTACAAGATGTATACCATAAAGAAAACAATGAGGCTGAATTTGTTTATTTTATAACCCCTAGCCCATCGAATATAAATGATATTACTCGGGTTCCAAAACAAAGGGAAGATGGATGGATGGAGATTCAAGTGTGGAAATTTAACTCAACTCATGAATTCAAGGATAATTCTCTTTCTATAAATATGAAATTTACAAGTCATGAAGGAATCATGTCTGGCCTCATTGTATGTGGCCTTGAGTTCCGACCAATGTTTTCTGGAAACAGCGATGATATTCAAAGGCAAAGAGAAAAGAAGGAAAGGCTGCAAGATGAAGTTCCCAAACCCACACATTCAGCCTAAAAAAGACGAAAGATGACAGAATTATGTCCGATTTTGCTATGATTCCGCATGGTTCTGCATCTCATTCTACCTGATTTCGCTATGGTTACGATATGGCTTTGCATCTGGTTTGTTATGTCTTATTCTACCATGTTCCATCTGATTCGCACTGGCTGTGCATTTGCTCTGGTTACGTTATGGTTCTCTGCCTGATTCTACCATTTTCCATCTGATCTACTTTGGTTCTGCATTTGATTCCATATGATTTGGATTCTGTTTGCATCAGTCTGATTCTGCCCGGGTTTCGTCTACATATGCCTAATTTTGCTTGTGCATGTGTCAGCTGCTCTGGTTCCGTAGTATATTTTTCAATTTTATTTTGAGTTTTATTTGTCAACCTCTCAATACATCTTAATACATTTTTCAGCTTAAGAAAGGTTTGTTTGCCCGTAATAGTTTTGTAAGTTGGTTTTCTATTTAATCTCTTGTACTCTCATTTTTCGCTAACAAAATCAAGTTATGTAAATCTAATTTGTTTGGTCAACATTCATTTCGGATTGAGCCAATCTCTGCATCTGATGCATGGAGAATTCGGTTAACATTCATTTGTCTGGTAGGCCTTTGATGTCCACTTATTACCATGATAATTCAGGTTATTGGAAAGAATATACATCACCAAATGTCGGGCTATTAAGCCAAATAAAATTAATTTTGAACCACCATACTGATAGGAAAAACTATAAGCAAGGACTACATTTCCTTGGACTGAAATAGCACAAGCCAAACCAGAGTAGCAGTCTACTCTTGACTCACCAAGTCTAGTTCAGAGTGGCCATCCAACAAGGCTTCATCAATGCAAACAGACATCTATGTATACCAAGAGTATAGCAGTACATTCACCCTGTTATAGTCCAGCAATTAATATGATTAGAAACATTTTTATAAACTTCTAGGATTGACAAAGGTACTGTCTAAACTTTAAAGTCCATGCTATATAGATGAGATTCCATTCTTCGCATATGTTTTAGAAATGCTCATTCTCTATTGGCGAATTTTTTTGATAAGACAAATAAAACTATCAAGGATTGTGCTGGACGCATACTCTGGGCTTTCAACTAGCTACCCAAGTTACTCTCCACATGCAAAATACTATCATTTTGAATCAAAACAATCCTTGTTGTTACTGTACATGACATTTTTGTTCACTTAGGTTATTCTACTCAGATTAAATTAAGTGAACAAAAACGCAAACTATAATATCCTCCGTATGTGTTGACCTGTAAAACTGAACTCTTTATGACGGGTGAACTTTATTTTGATACCAGTCAATCTTACGCTCTCACTTAGGTTACTCTACTCAGATTAAATTAAGTGAACAAAAACGCAAACTATAATATCTCCGTATGTGTTGACCTGTAAAACTGAACTCTTTATGACGGGTGAACTTTATTTTGATACCAGTCAATCTTACGCTCTTTTGGCAGGCTATTTAATGGTTGGGCGGCAACACGGAGACTTCTTGATCAAAATGCCAAATTTTTGAGATTGGGGCCAGAATGAATTAGATGAGAAGAATGCTTGATCATATGAACTCAGCGGGGAAAAATATCTCCTATTCGTTACATACGAAAGCATGTACAACTTTTATCATATGTAAGATGGTCATTGATAAATAATTCTATAGCAATTAAAATCATCACGACAAAACCAGCATAATCCGGAAAGTTTACCTTTTGTTAGTAACGGTTCATACCGACATATCAAGATGTCTTTATTTTACTCTCAGATCCATATCTAGTTTTTATCTAATTGACTTGTAGCAAAAAACTTGTGAGCTTATTTTTTAAATGTTGGTTTTTCACATCACATCAAGTTTTTTTGCGCACAAACCAGACAATTTGTGCGCAAAAAAACTTGATGTGATGTGAAAAACCAACATTCAAACCAGACAATTTGTGAAAAAAATTGACATTTTTACATCTAGTTGACCGTAAGTCAAGTTTTCTTTAAACAAAATAAAAGCAGCAAACCAGAACAAAACCATGGGTAAACATACATTTGAATTACGACAAAGAACTAGCCGTAGATTTTTTGAAGACATTCCTTGATGACTACCAGTCACAACCTAGCTAGATCACCCTTAACCACACAATTGACACCGGCCTCAACTAGTCCGGTTCTTTTGGCAATGCCTCATTTAGAATAACCCAGAGGCGCATCATATAGTTAGGGACTTTATTGGCACAAAAGCCATTAACTTCATATTGAGGCTAAAAATTAATTATTAGTCAACTTTTTCAACATAGTAATGCAAACACTCTAAGAGCAATAAATCGGTCAACCATGACAACCTAATTTACAGGCATTGAAATGATACATGAGAGTAAAGGGCAGTCTTTAAAGAACCCGCCTGACATTTCTTGGTGCCTAGTATAATGTTACATGATGGATCACGCTTCCAGAAAGCTTAGACCGTTTGTGTATATCAAATGCATTACGTCACTGAAAGGTCAATGAATTTGGACTCCGGAATCATTTATCGGTTGCTGAATGAAATCCGACCCGTCTTCATCCAGAGAGGAAAGTTGTAAATCCTGTAATTTGAACAAAAAACAGTCACGCTACAAAACAATTGTTTATCATTCCTGTAATTGACTCGTTTACTCAATTATGGTGACGTTTTGTCTAACAAGGGAAGGATCATTCCTGTAATAGACTCATGCACATATGATGGAAAGCATTCTCTAATAGACGTGATAAATGGGCACCTTTTGACCCAATGGTTCGCAAGGTGCATAAAAATTGATCTCAACTATCTATTTTCTACTTTCAAAAAAGCATAGTAGATTTCTATTCAAAGCACCGGAAAATAAATGCTGCCTGTAAATCTTGTCTAAAAAAATAAGATCATGGGTAATTTAGGAGAAAACTAAAAGATCTAATTATTTGTTGTTTTAATGATAATCCGTTCAATTAAGGAGGCTAATGGGTACCTGCGTTTGTAAGAGCTGATTGGGCTGCGTTTTTGGTTGAGACATTCGGTAATATGGCTCTTTTAGATCCAGTCTACAGCTTGATGTTTGTAGTATTCCTCCTTGTTCAGCACCTGGGCCCCACATTTTAGCTACACGACACAAATCAAAAAAGGTCACGTAGTGTTTGTATTTGCATTTGTAACTTGATGATCTGATTAATGTGATTTGAATCCACAATATTCAGTTTTTTAGTATTCAGATACACATATTCAGCTACCAGGAACTACAAAACTACTTAATTACCAATCATTTAAGCAACTAAAGAGACTTTTAGATGCATCTCATAAACCGTCTCTTCTTTCTTTTGCATGGTGTGATATTCGTCGTTTTATGCGTTAATTTTTCAGATAACTGAGAGTAGAGAAAGAGTAAATTACAGAAATCTTCCTTGTCGTTTAGTAAAAATACAGAAATCACTTGCCAATATTGTTTGCATAAATAGTTCTTCAATGAACTTGTTGCATTCACTTTTGATCCCTCGAGTAGGTAACTAGATTCACTTTTAGTAACAAAAGTCAAAAGATCAGCAGTTAGGGACCAAAACTGAAAACAAACACCACATTTAAGGATCATTTATGCAAAATGGTATCAGCTAGGGACAATTTCCATAATTTCACCAAACCACAGGAATGATTTCTGTAATTTATTGTAACCAAAATTTGTTAAACGCTTGAAACAACTAACTATTTACTATCTAATTAATACAGCTATAGCCTTGATACACTTGCAAAATGAAAGAAAAACGAAAATAACAGTTCGACAACCAACCTGACATGGTTAAGTTAATAGTGTAACTCTGAGCACTATGCGCAATCATGTGAAGATGGCCGGTTATTTCTTGCCCGGGCATGACGTATATGGGTTGAGACAAAACACAACGTAGTTGGTACCAGTGAGTCGTAGGTGCACCAGGAGCCGTTGTCAGCCACCTTTGTACCGTGCTGTAGGTCAAAACATTTAATGTAAAAACAAAATTGGTAACGATGAAAGAAACTTAGGCCAAGTCAAAACACCAGACATAAAAGAAACGGGTCAAATGTGTTATCATTCTTTCGACAAAAAACAAGTTAAAAGTTGCCAAAAGTAAAATTTTAATGCATTGTAATTGTTTTTTAATCATACTTAACATAAATATTAAAACGATTATTATCATTCTTTCGACAAAAAACCACCCTGTTTCGATCCATATTAAATAAAATTCCCGTTCATTATTCATAAGCATATAAACTATTACCTGCCATTAAATAGAACATCAAACCAACATGCCAAACCATGTATTCTTGTTCCAACAGAAGCCGTGAATTTCAAAGGAATGTTGATTTTGTACAAGTCCTCTTCCTGAAAATGACATTATACAACAATTGTGATGAGTATTTTTATTTAGAGACACGAATCAAGCATAAATATCCTTTTTAGGTTAAATTAGGAATTTATTATGTTTATGAGATCAAGCTGTCTCGGCATAATAGCACCAAGATCTTTTAGGCTTTTAGCTCCGAGCTTCACTTTGAAACATAGTTATCTTTTAAAAGGACATCGTAAAAAGAGCAATACCTTGACAGTTGTAAAATTGATGACATGGGAAATTGCAGGAGCCACTAACAACCTTGGATCAAAAGCATCAACCACGGGCTGCAAACAGTATCAAACATAGCCATCTTTAGACAAGTGAAAGAGAAATTACAAGAACAAAAAAAAAAAAAAAAAAAAAGCAATTACGATTGTGCATTTGAATATATGGCATTCTAGTAATTTTGAACAGTGTAATCTTGTTCTTTCTCTTGAGATAGCATCGAATAGACAGATAATATTTTGAATACCTTGAACCTCCCCGGTGGATCTTCACAATGTTAGGAATTAGGACTGATTGACTGAAACTTCCTTTCTTGTTAATTTTTTTAAATCTATACACATCTTAATTCTCTAATCTCCAATCCTTTTTAATTCTTAATCCTCAATATTTTAATCTTCAAAAGTTAAAACTTTTAATCTTTTTACAACCTGTTTTAGTAATTTAATCCAAGTTATGGTGCATTTGTTATGGTTGATACTTAGAGCATCTGAGTACTTGTGTTCATTTGAACGATTCTGCTGGTAGACGTTTGATAATAAACCCTAGTTTAAAAAAGGCCACTGCAAAAATCCTATCAGGGGTTAAACCAATCGCAGATCGTCAATACTAAAAATCTGGAATAGTTGTTTGTAGGGGCGAAACCATGTTGGTGAGGGGGTGGGACTGGGGGGGGGGGGGGGTTCCGGTTGTCTTATAATATCATAGAGTAGCATCGTCTCTAAGTTAGTGACGAGAAAACAAACAATAACATTTCAAAACAAATAAACAAACACTGATAAAGAACTTAAAAATCCATAAATACGTTTTCTTCACAATTTACATTTCAAAACCAAATAAACAAACACTGATAAGAACTTTAAAAATTCAAAAACAAGTTTTTCATTTGTTGTTTTATTTTAGCCATCCAAATAAATTTAAAAATTAATTTTGACTTGGTGTCCTTTTTCAAAGAAAGCATGAACAACAAATAAAGTTGTAAGAATATATCAGGGTCGTTCATGTTAATAATGTCTTATTTAATATGCCTTTTTGCTTGTTAATATTGTTGTATTTGTTAATGGAGAGTGGAACAACTTAAAACATAAAAGCTCTGCGTAAACCTTTGTGTTAATATCAATGGCAAATATGTTAGGCTTATTTAGAATGTATTGACAAAACCCCCAGACAAACCTGTGGAAAAACTATCCATGAATGCAAGTTCTCATGTAAAGCTGTCAAATCAACCCCCATAATAATTCATGTTTGCTGCCAAAATAGGCCTTGCATGCACAAACAAGGAATAAGATCAAGCATCACCTTACGATATTACTTTTTGGCTTTTTGCATATGAATAATCAAGATACTCTTGATCTACTCTAATGTCTAAAGTTTCGATGAGCAAAAAGAAAAAACACAAAATGGGCCAAAGAACAAGAAAGCATTAACACACATTACAAAATGAATCACAAACAATAAATAGATTCATACTTGTATGCAATTTCAGCATAGAGATAGCTCATCACTAAATGGGTGCCATGTGCATTCTACAAAATAAAACAACACGCAAGTTACAGATATCCACTTGACTTCTATATCAAAGAAATTAAATAATATCAATTTAAAATCAAACAATGCCTACAAATCATAGATAACATGAAAATGCATCATTAAGTTAAATTCACTATCCAACACTAGGGAACATTTTTCCATTTAGGACAATAAAAGATCCTCTTGCAGATAGACATAGGATTGCTCCAGCATTCTATTCATCCTAACAATGTGCCTGTAAAGAAGAAGATGTATAGAAAACCAGCGTATTTTATCCAACTAAATACGCATAAACAAGTAAACAACTATTCATCAAATAAACATTCATAAGACCATTGATGAACATGGACATGATGAGAGTTACCCATAGGCTCTGAGATCAAGTATATCGGCTTCTCAGCTAATTCTACGTTCTTCAACTTTGCCCTATGATAACCTTACATGGACGATGCCCAAGAATACCTCCAAATGATAAGCATCCAAACAATATAAAGCAACAAGGGTTACTAAGGGCATAACGTAATTTGTATCTCTCGTCCNNGGGGTTCCGTTGTCTTATAATATCATAAGTAGCATCGTCTTAAAGTGTGAACGAGAAACAAACAATAACATTTCAAAACAAATAAACAAACACTGATAAGAACTTAAAAATCCATAAATAAGTTTTTTTCACAATTACATTTCAAAACAAATAAACAAACACTGATAAGAACTTAAAATTCAAAAACAAGTTTTTCATTTGTTGTTTTATTTTAGCCATCAAATAAATTTAAAAATTAATTTTTGACTTGGTGTCTTTTTATTCAAAGAAAGCATGAACAAACAAAATAAGTTAGTAAGAATATATCAGGGTCGTTCATGTAATAATGTCTTATTTAATATGCCTTTTTGCTTGTTAATATTGTTGTTTTGTTAATGAGAGTGGAACAATAAAACATAAAAGCTCTCGTAAACCTTGTGTTAATATCAATGGCAAATATGTTGGCTTATTTAGAATGTATGCAACCAAGACAAACCTGTGAAAAATATCCATGAAATGCAGTTCCATGTAAAGCTGTCAAATCAACCCCATAATAATTATGTTGCTGCCAAAATAGGGCCTGCATGCACAAACAAGGAATAAAGATCAAGAACACTTACGAGTATTACTTTTTGGCTTTTTGCATATAATAATCAAGATACTCTTGATCTACTCTAATGTCTAAATGTTTCATGAGCAAAAAAAACACAAAATGGGCCAAAAAACAAGAAAGCATTAACACACAATACAAAATGAATCACAAACAATAAAATAGATCATACCTTGTTGCAATTTCAGCATAGAGATACTCATCACTAAATGGTGCCATGTGAATTCTACAAAATAAAACAAACACGCAAGTACAAGATATCACTTTGACTTCATATATCAAAGAAATAAATATATCAAGTTAAAATCAAAAAATGCCTACAAATCATGATAACATGAAAATGCATCATTAAGTTAAAATCACCTTCCAACACTAGGGAACATTTTCCCATTTGGGACAAGAAAACGATCTCTTGCAATGACATAGGACTCCAGCATTCTTTCATTCACTAACAATGTGCCTGTAAAGAAGAAGATTATAGAAAAACCAGCTATTTTACCAACTAAATCGCATAAACAAGTAAACAACTATTCATCAAATAAACATTCATAAGACCATATGAACATGACATGATGAGATTACCCATAGGCTCTGAGATCAATATATCGGCTTTCTCAGGCAATTCTACGTCTTCAACTTTGCCCTTGATAACCTACATGACGATGCCAAGAATACCTCCAAATGATAAGCATCCAACAATATAAGCAACCAAGCGTACTAAGGGCACTAACCGTAATTCGTTGTGCCAAGAGAGGATTCCCAGCAATAAGCTTTTGAGCATAGTCAGCCATTTCCGATGCTTCCACAGCATAAACATGCTTCGCGCCAGCCTAAACAAGATAAGAAACAAAGAGGATTATGAACTGTGTAATTAGTCGATAAATGTGACATCACATTTCTCAATAAGAGTACATGATACTGTGTTGGTGTTTGGATGTAGGCTTTATGAAATGGAAATATAAAGATTCCAAGATTGGGTCAAAAAAAGAGATACATAAGTAACTCTATTTACAACATGATTGTTCTGTTTTGAAGTAGCCGGTACAAAACTAGTTACGAAAATATATTTTGATCCCTATATACTCAGAACCAGAATATGTATATCCAAACATTAAACACTGATATCGCAATTTCAAGTCCCAATAATCAGAGGATTCCAATATGCAAATCTAAACACTGACAGTACTTAGAACCAAAATATAGTATTCATTAGTAACACCTGTGCAGCAAACAATGACAGTATGCCGCTTCCAGCACCAACATCAACCACTACCCGTCCAGCAAAATCTACTTGGTTCTCAATAACCGCAGCATAGTAGGAACCTAAAAAAGAAAGCAACATTAATCATACATTCAGCTCCGTAGAAGCCTAAAAAAGTCATGTGAGCCATGTGTATTTAAATGAGTTAGTACAACCTTACAGCACAATGTGACACATGTGCCTCAAAAAAAGAACAAGATCGTATATTCACCTGTCCTCACATAATCCTGCATCATATTTTGCTGATAAAGCAGTTGCCCGTAGTAATGGAAATACATCTTAGCAGATGATGCTTCAATTTTATCATCGAACTTGCTTTTGGAGGAAGACACCCTTCCATTTGCTAAACTTGATCCTGTAAAAAGAAACAATCAATAATCAAGTCATTTACTCCTTCAAGAACATAACTTTCATGCAATGTAATTACCATAACCATCCTTCAGTTATCAAAATAATAATAATAATAATAATAATAATAATAATAATAATAATAATAATAATAATAATAACAATAATAATAATAATAATAATAATAATAATAATAATAATAATAATAATAATAATAATAATAATAATAATAATAATAATAATAATAATAATAATAATAATAATAATAATAATTCTCTCTTCTATTATATGTCAATATATGTAGTCAGATGATAAAGGAAAGTGCAAGCATTTATAAAGCCGGTATCAACGCAATATGAAGTATAATCTTTGAATAATTTAACAGACCTTGAATAACTACTTCCTTTTTCCATTGCTCAAATGCACCATGGAAGGAGCTACTTTCCTCCTCGTCTTTAAATTGGATAGTGATTCCCTTTGAATAAGTTTTCTGTTTCAAGTGTAAGAATACCAACAGTTACGATCAACTAATGTATGCATAAGCAATAAGGAAGCATACTAGAAGAATACATGTGATTTCGTTTAAGCAAGTTTGATCAGACAAAATACATAAACCTACAGTCTATAGCAATAACTGATACGAACCAAGTGCAGTGGCATACCTCTTTAGTTGATTCAGAACCTTCGGATACACAAAGTGATTGAACTTCACTTAGCCTGTAAAGCTAAAACATCCAAAACAATAAAAAATTAACACGTGAACACAAAATAAAAACAAAAGAGCTTGAAATCTATTTTACTAAATCTATCATCTCCAAACAAAGTCCAATATACACAAAATCCTCATAAACAGGACCCACAAAATGAAAAATTTTACAGCTCAAACAGCATATACTTAAATAAATAAGTGGGTTCTGACATAGTAAGCACTCAACATCGATGTTGCATGATTGACATTTACAAACAGTATAGAACACAATAACAGATATAAAGCCAAAACAAGAGAAGGAAGAAAGAGGGAGATGAAGCGTATCATTAGTCATTACAACAAGTGACATTATATTTATTTCTCGATGTGATTGAGTTGCACACCAACTGTTTGATAAAATGTCTGCTTGTGAATTGAGAGTTGTTGCTGGTTAGAATGGTTCAATGTATGCTAATAGCCTGTGAATAAATTACCATGTTTCATGCAGTATCCAGATGACCATGTTTCAAAGAGCACGTGCTAGTGTCTGGTTATTTGGCAGTGGGTTTTGTTAGAGAATATCAGATTATGGCTATGTTGGTGAACGGTAATATTTCTCATTTTTTTTCTATTGCTTATTGTTTACCGGTGTGATTTCATTTTACTTTTATTTTTGTTTTCAGTATAAAAATAATTATTAAAGATAGATACTGTAATTTTCTTCACTCCAGTATATTACAAAGGCCATTTGAATTAACTTTCTTCAAGAGATTCATTCAAGGCTATTATCACTTACACTCCCATTTGAAAAACCAACTGTTTGATGTAAGTGCGACCCATTTGAGTTCTTGTTGTTTACAATTATTCTGTGGACTTCTTTTTGGGTTTTTATAAATTAGTGGTTTTTTGTTAGTTGCACACCAAGTGTTTGAAGAAATGCTTGAGTGAATAGTTTAAGTGAATTTGTTATGTTAGTGTCACCCATTTGAGTTTTTGTTGGTTAGATTCTTTTTATGTAGCGAAAGCAGTTAAATTAGCAGTATTAGATGTTATGTTAATGGGACTTTTTTAGACCGTTTATGGTTTATGCTGGAATTAGTCTCTCTACCCTTGGATAAATTAGTAGCAGTAGATGTTGTAGTGATGACTTTTCTAGACAGTTTATGGCCGGTTTAAGATATTTGTAGTGATCAAGAAGTTGGTTATTTTTCCAGCGAATTCGGATAAATTTGTAGCACTAGATGATGTTATGATATGTAGTGGATTTTTTTTTAGATAGTTTGCGGTTTAGGATATTAGTAGTGATTAAGAAGGTGGTAAGTGTTGAATGGTGATATGGTTTAAGGATTCTATGTGTTTATTTGCTTACGAGAGTTGGGTTTTATGGCCACTGTTTGTTGGTAATTGTTAAGGTGCTTAGACGTCAGGATTTGATAGCTGTAAGCTCATAAGAGTGATAATTTTTAGTTTCTGGGCTGGTTTCATGTAAAACTAGAACCTGAATTTGGAGCAATTAGTAAACCCCTTTCCACAAGCAACTGTAGGAATGATTTAGGAACACTGTAAAGACCAAAATAGGATAGGACCATAGATAAGTAAACCATTTTAATGGCAGCTACAGGTTAGTATCTGTACATGTGTACCTAGTGAGGTTTGAACCATTGACCTCTTGTTGGTAGGTCATGTGCCTTACTACTAGTTTATAAATAATACGGAGTAGTTAAGAAATTATGACTATCCTATGCTGCCAACTAGTTTATGCATTTCATTGGTAGTATTCCTCTAAGTTATCATGATCATTGTCATTCAGGCAGAAAACAGAATTTCTACAATGACTTCTAGCCGTTCAGATTGGTGTATATCTCGTCAGAGGACGTGGGGTGTCCCAATTCCAGTTTTCTATCATACAGAGACAAAGGAACCTCTGCTAAATGAAGAGACTGTTGATCATATCAAATGTAAGCCCTAAACATAGTTGCTGGAAAGTTTTGAGTTAATTTGAGCTTACATTTAAGGAATGTGCATTTGAATCTTTGTATTTGGCAGCAATCATTTCCCAAAAGGGCAGCGATGCATGGTGGACTGGTGGTACATGTCAGTAGAAGAGTTGCTTCCTGAAAAATATCGTGATAAAGCATCAGATTATGTTAAGGGAACTGATACGATGGATGTTTGGTTTGATTCAGGTCTAATTTATTAGTTACATGTTAAACACAAACAGTTCTTGTATCAGTTGTATGCGACCAGATCTGTATATTAACCTATTAAACATACATAAACTGCAGGATCTTCATGGGCTGCTGTTTTAGAAAGTAGAGATGGCCTCAGTTATCCTGCCGATTTGTATGTTGAAGGTACTGATCAGCATCGGGGTTGGTTTCAAAGCTCTTTATTGACCAGTGTTGCTACCAAAGGTATGGTGACCATCAGTATATTCTTAATTTAACTGATTTCATTATTGTTATTAAATTTAATTATATGTGGCAGGACAAGCTCCTTATTCTGGAGTTATAACGCACGGATTTGTGCTCGATGAGAGGGGTAAAAAAATGAGTAAATCTGTTGGTAATGTTGTCGATCCACGTACTGTGATTGAAGGAGGGAAGAATCAAGAGGTTAGTGGTCATTTAGCTGTAATTAAAAATCATAATATTGCTTAATAGTAAATCAAATGTCTTCTATTTGTTTCTCCAGCAAGAACCTTCGTATGGAGCAGATGTGCTTCGGCTTTGGGTCTCAAGTGTAGATTTTACAGGAGACGTTCAGATTGGACCTCAAGTCCTCCGTCAACTGTCGGACATCTACCGAAAACTAAGAGGGACTTTGCGGTTTCTCTTGGGAAATCTTCATGATTGGAAAGTATGTTTTATTTTATTTTATTTATTTTATTTTTTTATTTTTTATTTTTTTCCCAAATATTCCTTTGATACGCTTTTGGTTTAAACTGTGCTTTTATTTTTTTAGGCAGAAAATTCTATTGCGTATCACGATCTTCCAGAAATCGATCAGCATGCTCTATTTCAACTTGAAAACGTTGTGAAAAACATAAAAGAAAGCTACGAAACGTATGAATTCTTCAAAATATACCAGGTAAGGTGTTGTTTTTACTTGATACATGGTTTCTAATTTTTTTTCAATACTAACTGAACTCATTTCGTTTCAGTTGATTCAACGTTTTGCTATTGTTGATCTCTCAAATTTCTACTTTGATGTTGCCAAAGATCGCCTTTATGTCGGGTAACTTTTTTCTTTTATAACATAATGAAATTTGATTGGTTATATAGTCAAATTGTTGACTTTGATATGTTGCTTCTGTTTCAGTGGTGCTTCAAGTTTTACAAGGAGAAGTTGTCAAACGGTGCTTGCAGCTCATTTGCTCTCGATAGTGAGAGTAATTGCTCCAATTCTTCCTCATTTAGCTGAAGACGTATGGCAAAATCTTCCTTTCGAATATAGCATTGACAACACTGATGTAGCCAAATTTGTTTTCGAGTCAAAATGGCCGGAAGTCAATGAAAGATGGCTTGCCTTTCCAGAAAAAGATATTGACTTTTGGGGAAACATACTTGAGGTAACTACAATTATGTCTTGCTGATAACATATCTGTGAGAAAGATATTTTGATTTTCTGTTCTCTCTCATCCACACATTTGCACTTGCCGGAGGTCTCCCTCGAAGCAGTCTCTCTACTCTCAGGTTTATCCTGGGGTAGGGGTAGGACCTGTCTACATTCTACCTCCCCCATACCTCGCTCTTACGGGATTGGTTATTGTTGTTGTTGTGGTATAATAATTTTGAAATTGTATGTGAATCTGATTTGTATGAATTTTGTAGTTGAGAACCGAGGTAAATAAAGCTTTGGAGACTGCTCGCACTGGCAAACTCATTGGTTCCAGCTTGGAAGCAAAGGTGTACCTCCATAGCTCTGACGATAGCCTTGCACAGAGATTAAGGAACATGTGTGAAGCTAGACTTGATGCGGACTCTCTGAATCGCATATTCATAACATCTCAGGTATTTCCAATCATTATTTGGTAGGNAACAAAACAAAACAAAAATGTTACAGTATTAATCTGTATCTTTGTATAACGAGTTACTGAGTTAGGAAGCTTGCATTAAATTTAGACTTTTGTCAAATTGTTACAGTATTAATCTATATCTTTGCATAAGATAGTTGAAACTGCCAACTGTAGTATATTCTCTCTCCGTCCCAAATTATAAGTCCACTTTCACTACTTTATTCACCAATCATACATCATCCTTTTCCAGGGCTGAGTATCGGACTAAAACCGGCCCGACCCGAACCGACAAAACCGAAAACCAAAAATCTTGAAAAACCTAAACGGAAACCGAACCGAATATGGTCGGTTCGGTTTTATGTCGGGTCCGGCGGTTTGGTTCGGTTTAGGTGTGTTTATGTGTGTTTTTGTTGGTTTTGGGTCGAACCGAACCGACCCAAAACCAAAAATCGTGAAAACCTAGACCGAAGCCGAACTGAAGGGCTGTCGGTCGGCTTGGTTTTTGTCGGTTTGTCGGTTCGGTTTTGAACCTTCCATGCTCAGCCCTATTTTCCACTAAAGTATTTTTTGATTGGTTGAAATATCAAAGTAGACGACAACCAAAAATAGAAACATGGACTTACAATTCGGGACGCAGGGAGTAGTTTTGACTTAGATATTTATACATCATTGCACGTATTTTGTATTAGAAGTTTGATGATATTGGTATCTAAATTCCATTGTTCATACTGTAGGTTGAGATTCTTTCTACCTTGGAGGATGCACCAAGTGAAAATATACCATATTCTGGAAGTTATTTGATTCAAGGAGAAAAGAAAATATGGATTGGCGTTTCACGTGCAGAAGGTTCAAAATGTGAACGATGCTGGAACTTCTCACCCCAAGTTGGTTCATTTCTTGATCACCCCACACTTTGCAAACGCTGCTATGATGTTATTGCTGGTCAACCACTTCCTGCTCTTGCAGCTGTCAGTTGATATGAACCTAGGGATAATACTTGCCGGTAGTATCAACAATGAATGATTATTAGTGCCAAATTGGATAAACGACAATGATGATTTTTGCAGTTTACTCAAAACTGTTATTATCACTTTATGAATGCATTTTCTACATATCAAATGAAATACAAATATATTAACGAAATGATAAGTTAGCACAAATAACTAATTGGGATAGAGATTGAGTAACGAACATTAGGAGTGTGGATGATATAATGTTATTTAATTTAGTACCCAGAGTATGTGACCTTATTTTATTTTTGCTCAAGGATGACTAGAAATTCTCATTTTTATTCATATATTTGTTTCGGTTATTATGACCTAAGGATCTTGTTTAATCTTTATGTATAGACGTATATGCATCTGCAGCTATGCTATATGATACACTTGTGTTTGACCAACACAGTTCCTACTGCCTCGAATATTTAGGTTTGCTAATACTGATATCAAAGCCCTAACATGAACATGCTAAACAATCTGGACTACAGTAGATTGAGTTGGTTCTCTTTAAGCAAAATATTCGGAACTCATTTGAATCCCTGAATCCAAATAGTCAATATCTGAACTCGTCTGAATCCCTGCAACACAAATTTTGACCCAATTAGTAATATTTGAGTTCCAAAGTCAAATCTTTTAGGACTTACTGTTTGATCGGAATTTTCTGCTGGGTGAATTGAGTATTTGTAGCTGGTGCGGTCACTGTTCATTATTGTCCTGTAAATATTTGGTATAACGGGTAATTTTGTACCCTAGCATATCGACATCTTGTTGGTGTTCCATTAACAGAAATTCCAGTTTTATGTCTAAACAAAAATCCGATATGATAGGTTATGGTTTGTAAATAGTCCAAGTATCTATACAAAATTCATGGAACTTTTAAAGATTTAAGAAGTTCATTAATACAAAAGATGTTTACCGGCTACCTGTATGAAACCCGCTTCAAGTTGATAATCTCAACCTTGTTTTAGAGCAATAAAAGTAAAGGAAAGTCGAATCAAGCTGAAATTACCAAGAGGGCACCCGGTTTTAGTGACATTTTTTATGTCTGAAGATAAACTCAGTTGCTCGATATGTCACAACTCGTTTGTCGGAAGGAATTATGTTCCCTCTCATTAGGGTTAAAAGGAACTCATTAGCTTAGAATGTGCACATCAATACATGTACATACAGTGTTTCACAGGTTTTGAATGGGTTTCCAAGATCGATATGATCAAACAAACTTCATGTGTATCATTCATACAAGAATCAATAAAAACAAACAAGAGAGATTGGGGTGAACCCTCATAATCTGATATTGATAAATCGAATGGGTTAACTTGTTTGTTACAGATACATACATATATATAGTAAACTAATAGGTGTGAGTGAAAGGTTATGATGGTTCGATTGAACCTTCACAATAACTACCTATAACTAACTAATAACTAACTTAACTAACCGTTTTTTAACCAACTAACTACATTAACTAACTGCCATGTTTCTTCTTGATGTGTGTGTCGACTTGCAGCCTAAACACAGAAATTATGGTTTTATTCTTCATATTAACCTTAACAAAGATTAATGGGATTATATTTTCCAACACACAGGGTTCATAGTTTCATACCACTATTGTTAATTTTACTTAGTTTGTCTTTACCATGGAGTAATATGAGTGGTGTGATTATAAGTTTAAAGACCATTAATTACTGCTCTGTTAAATATACTAGTTATAATATCCGTGCACGCACGAAAGTTTTCCAGAAAAATTTAATTATTATTATCATTTAAAAACAGAAAATCTTATGTATATTTTAAAATTTTAGAGCATCAACATGTGCAAAAGTAAGAAAAATAGTTAGCAGAAATTGTAAATATAACCGTGGCATCAACCTTGTATTAGATTATTGAGTGTGTCTCATTATAATGTTATTGGGTCAAATGTTATTTGATCACATGGGTTTACACATAAATCAAATTTATTTTTAAATTTTTGTTTACTATATGGACATATATTTACCTATGAAAATTGTGATATAAGTACAACTAATAAGTATACATGAGTTTTTCATTATGTATTAATACCAATTAATATTTTGTAAAGTTTTTATTGAATGAAAGATTAAACTTTGTTTAGCTGACATAGATGTTAATGTTGAGGTTGATGTTGTTCTTTAACTTTAACTATTGATATCATGTTGTACAAAATGTGCGAGTTTAGTAACACATAATAAGTGTTGATGAAGTTAAAATATACTCCATAAAGTTTTTTAAAAATATTTTTTCGGATATCTATATATAAACATTAAATAATAATTACATGCGTCTTTATAAGTACAATCGCGCATATTTATTTTCATATCACAGTAACTCGTACTTACCATTTGATATTTATATTACCATTAATAATAATTTAATTTTATTTAATATTCAAACCCATGTACATATAGATTAAAATTTTTAAATAGGATAACATGAGTTCTTATTTATATTTAGCGTACATTGTAAAAAGATATTTTAATAGATGAAAGTTTAAAACTAATATTTATTTTAAAAGTATTTAACGTATATTAAAACTAATTCGTACATTTATAAAATTTTGTAAGTTTAATGGGTGAAAGTCTCAAACCAATACTAATACTCGTGTAATTGTAAACAAAGTTCATATTATAAAGTGTAGGAGGTATAAAGTGTAAGGGGTTATTTGTTTATAATCTGAAGTTATCAAAAAACATAAAGATTTATAATTTTACACTTAACTCCATATAATATATTTAAAATTCAACCACTAATGTTTTATTCATTATCTACTCCTTTTTTAAGTTTTTATTTTCATAAATTTGACACCTATATTTTTATATGTTTTTTTCCTCAATCAAATTCTCCACCAAATTTATTAAAGCTTGACCAAAGTCAATTCAATTTTGACTTTTTATTTTTTGGGTAAAAGGGATCTCCACCCTGGTAAAATATATTAACCAAAAAAACGTTTAAAGTACAATGGAATGTGGCTGAGATACCACATTAACCTCAAGCAACCGCTTGAACTACCACTGGATCATTTATGACATGCCATAAAGGATCAACTAGCTACGAAAAACTAGAAAACCATAAAAGAAATAACAAGTACGACACCTAGACATCGCAAATTACTTCCTCGACTTGCCTTGAAGCTTAAAGTCAAACATCTTGGTAAATTCCTCCAATTGCCCAGGTAAATCAAGCACCTGGGCAGCATAATCATCAGAAAAATACCCTTCTAGCTCGTGTCCTCCAGAAGATGACCCGTACGTACTCCTAGAAACGTCTGGCTCAAAAACCTCATCCTCACTATCAGAGACAACCAGATCACCCACCTTAGAGAAAGGATTACCATTTTGCTCGATTTCACCTATGTGTCATAATCGAGTTTTCCTATTGGTCCAATTTTTTTTCCACTAAAATTGTTTTGTCAAATAAACTCCGAAATGATGTAATTCCTTTATTATATAAAAAATGTGATACGATTTTATTAAACTCCTTATATATAAAAACTACTTGTTTGAATTTAATTGTTAAAGGTGGATGCAAATTTCTTATAATTAATTGTAACTATGGTAGATCCTATAATGTTTCGGGTCATAGAGAGTTTAGAAAAGATTTGTTTCAGATAAAGCATCAGCAAATTTAAATGTAGTCTACAAATTTTGTTTTTGAACATTTTGATCGATGTCATATGCACTAACGAATTTCAATACATCTTATATTAAGTGATGGATGCTTAATTGTTTTTATTTGACTGTCTACAATTAATTATAAACAAAGTCTATGATACATATAAAAATAGGTGTGAAAATGATGGAGTTTGAAATTTTCAGAAATCATAGCTAAATGGGAAGAACGTGATATTCTTGCATTCAGGTACATTCAAAATTGAAATCTATAAATAAATTATAAGGCTAAATTTTATAGCATTTTTATGGTTTTGGTAGCTTGTTACTATCTATATCTAAAAAAAAAAAAAAAAAAAAAAAAAAAATCATCTTCAGTTCTTCATTACTTCATAAATGACAATTCTATTTCATTTTATTTGATGGTCCACAATTAATTATACACAAAGTTTACAATGATTAATTTAATTAGTTTGCTTAACTATGAATAGTAAAATATTATTCACAAATGTATAAATGTATTTGTTTTGTTTTTTAACTTCAATGTTAATAACTTAAGTTTTAAACTTTCAAAATGGTTGAATTTACTTACTCTTTTCTAAAAGTAAAACATAATGTGTATGACAAAAGTTCAATGCGAAACAATAAATATCTAAAGATCAAATAACTTCATCTCAGCCATTGATCTATCTTTCATCCTACGGCCCTAATTAAACATCTGCATTCAAATTGAACTAACACAAGGGCAGTTTTGTAATATTACAATTTCCACCTAACATCTCACCAACTCACTCTCAGATTCTCTCTCTTTCTCTCTCTCTAATCAATTACAGGCTCATTCCGTAGCAGGTAAATTTCTAAGAAATTTAGTTTATAGATGGTGAGGAGTCCACGTAGGATGTGTATGTGTTCGCCTACGTCACATCTACGCTCATTCCGTTGCAGTTTACATAAAAACAGTTATAACAAAACCGTTACTACTACCTCAACGACATCGTTTTCCGTGTAATCGGTTGAATGCGCGGATCTGCCATGACGAATTTGTTAGTGAACGTAGGTACGGTTGAAGGAGGTGATCTGGTGAAACGTGCTTTATCGGCGTTGATTCGACCGTCATCGCATCAACAGCGATGGAGAACGTCGTTTAAACGGATCAAGAGCGATGGTTATCAGTGATGACATCAGCCAGTGATCTTTGANAGAGCTGATTATCAAGTAATTCCGTGATTAACTTTGTTTGCGTGATTGTCAATTGATTGTGAACTTCAATATTTAATCGAATCAAGTGTTCATTATATTTACTTCATTCAGTAGTATAGATCAATTATCACATCAACCAATTGGTATGTGCATGTGATATGCTCTTTGTATATATATATCTTAACATAATGTTTCTTTGGTTTCTAGAGCCAGTACGCAAATTTAGGTTTAAAATAAAAACTTTCTTTAATATGCTGAGAAACCATCATTTTTCATACTCACTGTTATGACAAAAGTTCAATGCGAAACAATAAATATCTAAAGATCAAATAACTTCATCTCAGCCATTGATCTATCTTTCATCCTACGGCCCTAATTAAACATCTGCATTCAAATTGAACTAACACAAGGGCAGTTTTGTAATATTACAATTTCCACCTAACATCTCACCAACTCACTCTCAGATTCTCTCTCTTTCTCTCTCTCTAATCAATCACAGGCTCATTCCGTAGCAGGTAAATTTCTAAGAAATTTAGTTTATAGATGGTGAGGAGTCCACGTAGGATGTGTATGTGTTCGCCTACGTCACATCTACGCTCATTCCGTTGCAGTTTACATAAAAACAGTTATAACAAAACCGTTACTACTACCTCAACGACATCGTTTTCCGTGTAATCGGTTGAATGCGCGGATCTGCCATGACGAATTTGTTAGTGAACGTAGGTACGGTTGAAGGAGGTGATCTGGTGAAACCTGCTTTATCGGCGTTGATTCGACCGTCATCGCATCAACAGCGATGGAGAACGTCGTTTAAACGGATCAAGAGCGATGGTTATCAGTGATGACATCAGCCAGTGATCTGTGATGATGTTGATGATGTGGACGGTACAGATAGTTTTTTTATATATAAAATCCGGTTACCGAATAAATGAAAGACCGAATGAATGAAAGACCGAGGTTGTCACTGAATGAATAAAATAACAGGTTTGGGATTAACGTCATTGGTGCAGTGGAAAATGATGGACAAGAAAATGGTGGTGGTTTTGTCATTAGAGTTGTTTACTAGTTTTGTTTTGGAGATGCTTAATTGGTAAGCAAGATTTAGTGTATTAGTTTTGTCTTTAGATTTGTGACATTAAATGTGTAGTTGAAGATATTCTTAATAAATATCTAAAATCCCATCAATCCCATGTGATGCACCAAATAATCCCATGGGATTCACAATGAATCCCATGGGATGCACCAAAGAATCTCGTGGGATTCATGCTGAATCCTTTGTGATTTATCGTCTTTTTACGAATCCCGTGGGATTTTTCTGGACGGAAATTTTGAAAAAAAAAATCGTCTTTTTACGAATCCCATGGGATTATTCTGGAAGGAAATTTTGAAAAAAAAAAATCATCTTTTTACGAATCCTGTGGGATTTTTCTGGACTGAAATTTTGAAAAAAAAAAATCGTCTTTTTACGAATCCCATGGGATTTTTCTGGAAGGAAATTTTGAAAGAAACAAATCATCTTTTTACGAATCCTGTGGGATTTTTTTACAAATCCCGTGGGATTTTTCTGGACGAAAATTTTGAAAAAAAAAAATCGTCTTTTTACGAATCCCATGGGATTTTTACGAATCCCGTGGTATTTTTCTAGACGGAAATTTTGAAAAAAAAAAATCGGCTTTTTACGAATCCCATGGGATTTTTTTACGAATCCCGTGGGATTTTTCTGGATGAAATTTTTTTAAAAAAAAATCGTCTTTTTAAGAATCCCATGGGATTTTTACGAATCCCGTGGGATTTTTCTAGACGGAAATTTTGAAAAAAAATCGGCTTTTTACGAATCCCATGGGATTTTTTACGAATCCCGTGGGATTTTTCTGGACGGAATTTTGAAAAAAAGTTCGTCGAAAGTATATAACAATGCATATCTATAGAAAGATAAATTTTTTCTCGTCGCCATGGTGTATTTTTCGTAGCTTGAAGATTTACCGTTTGCAAGATATGTTGTTTTTTTAAAAAAGGTGAAAGTGAGTTTTTATATTAAATGAGCTAAAATGCCAATTTTGCCCTCCCTTTGTTATTTTTTGATTTGATCTTAGCCATTAGATGAAAGATGGATGGATGGTTGAGATTAGCTTATTTGTTTTTTTAAATGATACTTGTTTTGCATAGATCTCACCTCTAATGTGTATATTTAAAATAATGACGTTCTAGACTTATACTTTAGGTAGTTATACACTTATACATGTAAATAAGTTTGAATAAGTAATTTGAAGATTTGATTAAAAAACAAAAATTACTAACAACTTCCACATAGCTAGAAAAGCAAATATGTAAAGCACGTTGGACTGCCGGATGAAGGCACATCACAAATTTGAGTTAGTTTAAACCTTTTTTACAACGGAAATCAATACATATATGCACTCTCTTCAAAATTTGTAGAGGGCAACTCCCCTCTAATCTTCATATTTTTTTTTGAACGGCGGCAATTTATTAAAACAACTAGCAAGGCGCTAGAAAATTACATAGGAGATTGTAGCCAATCATTCCAACTACTACAAAGTTTACCTCTAGATTTTAACCAAGAAAAGGAAAAAAGACGAATATTATCGAATATGTCACATTTCCTCATGGACTGAGAGTCGAATGTAACATTATTACGAAAACGCCAGATTAACCAACAAGAAGTAGCAAAGATGGCATAAGCACGGTCTTTCGAAGCCTTTGAAGCGTGCCAAGCTGAGAACCAAGAATTCCAGTCCTCACAAGAGTTCAAAACTGGAAATATATAGTTGCACCAAACACGTACAAGATTCCAAATACTCAAGGCTGTGTCACAAGAAAAGAAGATATGGACATTAGATTCCACATTCCTGTTACAGATCAGACATAAAATCGAGTCAATATCCAAGCCCCGCTTTGAGAGGTTAAGCCGATGAGGAAGCCTATCCATGAAGAAACGCCACATGAAGATGTTAATCTTCTTAGGGATGACTTTAAACCACCTTGTGCATGGGAGATAATTAGGAAGCATAACATCATCAATGTGTTTTCTGATGTTACTAACTGAAAAAGACCCATCTTGAGATAAAGGACATGAGCAGCAATCGGCACCATCTACCATCTCTAAGGAACCGATCTCAATCAAAAGATTGATGAGGTCGGCATAAGATCTTCCCGAAGTAACCGGTCTATACCAATCCCACGACCAACATCCATTGACAATACGATCTCTGATAAGACAATTTTTATTTCTTTCCAAGCGATACAACCTATTGTAGCGAATGTGAAGAGGCAAATCTCCTAACCAAGTGTCTTTCCAGAAGCGAATCAAAGAACCATCAACCACTTTAAAACGGATGGAATTTAGGGGGACAATATCACTCGAATGGAGGTGATTTATCGTACCAACAATACTAGCCCATAACCCATTAGTTTGACAACCTTTAAGATCGATACCCGCTTCTTCTCCATGAATCGATTTAACGACTTTAACCCATAGCGAACCCGGAGATGAAAGAAGACGCCATCTCCATTTCAAGAGCATTGAACTGTTAAAAGCCTTAAGGCTACCAACACCTAAACCACCTTTGTCAAAAGAGGCTAAGATATTAGGCCATTTAATCCACGCAAGTTTCTTTTTATCTTCAGAGACACCCCAAAAAAACGAAGCACGAAGACATTCAAGCTCCTTAATAATTGCTTCAGGAGCTTTGAAAATCGAAAAATAATATATGCCAAGACTACCAAGAACCGATTTAATGAGAGTAAGGCGGCCACCAATGGAAAGGAGGTTAGCTTTCCATCTTGACAATCTAGTTTTAAATCGATCAGTGATAACCTTCCAATTCACAATTCGACTCATGTTCGATCCTATTGGCAAACCAAGATAAGAGAAAGGAAAGGTACCTGCCATACATCCGGTGCCTAAAGCCAAACGTTCTATCTCACTAGTAGAAACTCCCACTCCATATAGATTCGATTTGTTAACGTTAATCTTTAGTCCCGAAGCAATGTAGAAAACATTAAGAATTCGAATGATATTATCAATATCATTTTGACTCCAGTCAGAAAGGATAATGACATCATCGGCATAAAATAAGTGAGAAAGATGGATACCATTGGAGCCGACTTTAACGCCACTGAACATGTTTGCTGCAAGCCCATCTCTTAGGGCAATGTGTAAACCCTCCATAACAATAATGAAAAGGAACGGGGATAAAGGATCTCCTTGTCTTAAACCTCTCTTTAACAAAAACTCTGAAGTGGGGCTCCCATTGACTAAGATAGACGTCCTAGCAGAAGTAAGACTTGCTTTAATCAAGCGACGCCATTGAAAACCAAAACCCATTTTATCCAGAAGGTAGTCTAAGAAACTCCAGCTAACTGAATCAAATGCCTTTTCGAAATCTACTTTGAAAACCAACATCTTCTTTTTCCTTTTCTTATACCAATCAATAACCTCACTGAGAATAAGCGGCCCATCAAGGATTTGGCGACCCGCAATAAAAGCTGATTGCTCGTGACTAATGATCGAGTCAATGACCTTAGCTAACCGGTTTGCTAAGATTTTAGCTATGATCTTGTAATGAATACCAATTAGCGAAATAGGTCTATAGTCTTTAATGAATAAAGGATTTGACACTTTTGGGATGAGAGTAATAAAAGCCGAATTCGAGCCTTGAGGGAAGGTACCTGTGGAGAAGAAATTGACCACAAATGAATGGATATCGAATTTCAGCATGTCCCAAAACTTCTTGATAAACATAAATGAATAGCCATCTGGACCCGGCGCTTTTTGGCTACCACAATCCCAAACCGCGAGTTTAATTTCTTCCAAAGACACCATGGAGTCTAAAAAATCATGATCTAAGTCACTTAATCTTTTGGCAGCCAACATGGAAGGGAAGATAACAGGAGAATCGTGACATCTAAACTTTTCCTTATAGAAGTTAAGAAAAGCCGATTTTATGTCCAACGGATCTGTAATCCAAGAACCCTCGTGCATTACACCTCGAATAGATTGCGATTTTCTTCTTGAGTTTATAAGGCCATGAAAGAATTTAGTGTTTTCGTCTCCCTCCGCATCCCACTTAACTCGGGCCTTCTGAGCTAAGTCCAATGCTTCTAATTTGTCAAGGCCATCTAAATCTTGCATGTTACTAATTCGAAGAGTTCTATCATCGTCATTTGCACATCCCATATCAATCTTTTCATCTAAAGCTTTCAAGGAAGACAAGATGTTTTTTTTTTTCTATTGAATTCGGCTTCTTTAGTACGGGAATACCAGAGCTTAAGAGATGATTTTAAAGTTTTCAGCTTGATGTGAAAGGGACATGTTTGACCATCTGAGATATTCGTCCAGGCATCTTTAACGACATCTTCAAAGTCATTTCGATCGAACCAGGAATTAAAAACTTTGAAACTTTGAAAGGGATCGAGCCAAAGTCGGATTTTTTACAGTGCAAAAGGATGGGATTGTGATCCGACCAAAGTCTATCAAGAATGGTCACTTGTACATCAGGGTGAGTTTGGGAAACGCCGTCAGAAATCAAGAAACGGTCAATTTTGCTCAATTTAGAACCAGCCTTATTCATCCATGTGAATTGTCTTCCTCCCATAGGAAGGTCAATTAAACCGGCATCATGAATAAAGGTATTAAATATCGACGCATCTATAGTGGAAAAAGAAGAGCCAAACCTTTCCAATTCGTTCCTTACTTCATTTAAATCGCCAAAAAGAATAGTGTTTCCCGCGTGGTTTTGAATGAAAGTACGTAAGAATGCCCATAGATTAGCTTTCTCTGGTTGGTGTTGCGGACCATAAACATTTATAAGGTAATAGTTTTCAACCGAGTTCATCCATTTTCCTTCCACTATAATGTAGTTATCACCACACCAAAATCGGTTTTTGACGAACACATTAGGATCCCATAAAGTAACTAAACCTCCAGATCTTCCTCTAGCTGAGCTACAAGCATAATCAAAACTAAAATTACCCCACATACTTTTGAGTTGAAATAATTCCAGTTTAGTCATCTTCGTCTCTTGAACACCAAGAATCTGAATGTGATGTTTGAGACATAACTCCTTGATCCAAACACGCTTTCTACGCTTCTTAGAGCCACAGATATTTAGGGATAAGATATTCATTTGTCCACTATCGACACACCAATATCATTGATCAACTGCCATAAAGATCGTTTACATCCTTTAACATCATATCCTAGAGCCCCACCGACTTTTATCATTCGATTCATTTCATCTATAAAAGAAAATCCTTTCAAATCGTTCCTTTTGTAGTTACCAAAAGAAGTAGAGCACTTGCCCGATCGTGGAATATATGGCTTTTCGGTATCTGTCTTGAGCTTGTTTTCAAAACCAGGGGGAATAGTCTTGTCCGAGTCCACTTCATTGTTTTCCACATCTTTAGTTTCCTTTCCATCATCATCAGGAAGTGTAGTACAAACAACGCCTTCCTTAGTCATATCAAAATGCTTTTCGAAACCAGGGGGTTGGCTAGCATCAGATTCAACCTCAATTTTTTTCCCTCTTTTTCTATGTGATGGTCATTCAACGTAACATTCTCCTCCAATACTTGATGGATATTGATATCCACATCCTTAGTTCCCTTTCCATTGTCATCAGGAAATGTAGTACAAGCAGCGCCTTCCTTAGTCATATCAAAATGCTTTTCGAAACCAGGAGGTTGGCTAGCATCTGATTCAACCTCAATTCTTTCCCCCTCTTTTTCTATGTGATGGTCATTCGACATAACATTCTCCTCCACTACTTGATGGATATAGTCATCTAAGTCCGCATTTGGAACCACCTCTTCGTTGAAAGATCTGCAATCTTCTATGTCACGATCCTCATCAGAATCGCTAGAAGAAGAATCTTCGGTAATGTTAGTGTTCCAAGTTCCAATTTCCTTCACATGAACCACAAACGATTCACCATGAATAATCACATTTACCTTTTCAGATATAAAAGAATGATTTTTTGTAACGACACAAACCCTCCCCATGCTCATGCAAACCCTCTAGGTAGAATGCGCCAACTACCTCTAGGTAGAATGCTGTGTTAGAATTTTATAATCATGACTATCATAATAAATTACTAATACAAAGTAGCACATAATAGCGGAAGCATAGGATCTAGTATAACACATAAAAGTTAACTAAAACATAAATAGTAAACGTACCTTATGCAATTCTTGATTGAGAATGAACAAGTTATGAACCCTAATTAGGGTTTATGTAGATCTATGAATAACCCCTTACCTTTTTGTTATTCGATCTCTTGATAACAACAATAGTGTGTTGTTACCTCGTTCTTGTACACACAAATTAAACCGTATTAAGGTTTTGCAAGAAACTACACAAGAATGATTTTGGTTTGTCAAAATCGATCCCACAACCCTTGGGAGGTGATGTACGATCGGCCAAGACAAGAAAAAGAGGAAGAGAAGTTTAGGGATAATTGTGTGCACAAAAGCTATGTGAAAACAATGACCCTAGGTTTGTTTATATACTAATTAGGAAGAGTAGGGAACAAGTTAGGGTTTGGGAAACCCTTAGGCACCCACGACCGGTTTTAGAATCCAAAGGGGATTCTAGAACTTTTCTTGTTTCCTAATTTTACATAAACACTTCTTTCCTTATATTCGTCTAACGGTCGTTAGTCATTTAACGGTAAACACTAACGTCCGTTAAGTACTTGTGTCTAATAATAAATATAAAAATATATTTATTATTTTTCCTTAATACTCATTTGCAATGTGTGCAATCCCGAGGTCTCGTGTTCGATTCTAGACATTTACGTATTAATTCATAACCATATTTCCAACAGCTCCCACTTGGTTATTTATTAATAGTAAAATGATATTGGTCGGCGTCTTGCAACACTCCAATACCCCTAGTTCAAACCGAGCTGAGTTTCCTGAAAAACCCTTAACGATTCATCGTTATTATTATCCTTTTGTTTCTAATACTCTGATTAATAAAGAAATAAATCTTTATTAATATTCAGTTTCTCGTTTATCAATGATTGAACAAAATTACCAAAACATCTGAACGTATTCCAGATAGACTTTGGGTGTGGCCACACAAACATTTTGTCAATCCTACGAGTGGCCCATAGTATTAAACTTCAAAACAAATTTGAAGGAACAAATTCTATCTTGACTACAAGACTAACCCATGAACTTTGCAACACTTCTGAAAACAACCCTTATAACTACCAGTTACGGATAGCGGTAGATTGCTCCACAGAAATGCACTACATTCATGACACTTATCTGGCATCTCAAGTCCGAGGATAACTAATTATGATTTACTTAGATAAGTAAAATCATTTAGTTTGGGATAAGTCCAATATCCAATTCATTGAATACCTTAATTGTCTTCCCTTAATAATATTCCCATATTATTAACCAACAATGGACAGTTTTAGAATAATGAAATTATTCAAGGATATAAACATGCAAAAACAAGGATATATATTATTAAAGCAATGTAAATAAACAAACCATTCTTTATTTCATTGGAAATTAATAATCGTACATTACATCCTTTTATCCAAATACTAAAATAGATCAATGCATGATAATTCTAGTTAATGAATTATGCCTCAAGTCATGTCAATCATACTTGTTGACTAGGCATAAATCAACTAACTTTGATCTATAATAATTTTGAGAATACTTATTTCAAGAATTTAATTATCAAAATTCTTTTATGTGTATATCCAATTATTTGATATATCCACATAATATTTCATAAATGGTGTGATATCCTCAACCACCAATTTATGACAATCAAACTTTCAAACACTTTAAAGTTTAAAGTATTCTAATTCTTTAATGTATAATGCAACTATGCTCTTAGTTGAGCACAACTAGTTCACATGGCCATTAACAAGGATAAAATCCTACCATGACTAGTATTGAGTGTCATCTCAATTAAACTAGCATCATTGTATTAAAACTACAATATGCTCTTTAAAATCCCGTAAACTTAATATCCATTGTGTAATTTTGATGCCTTCCAATCTTTCAAGATTTACTGTCGGCTATAACAATTACGCAACAATTTGCTATATTGTATATACTTAGAATTTAGGAGCAGTTCCAGGTTGAGGATCGTTATTCTAAGACCAAACATATTCCATTAGAATATTCATTACACAAGTTATATAATAACTTTGATTGGATATCAAATATTGTTGAATCATTGAGCATGATACAACAATAAAATGATATACACGAAAATCCTTCAGTCATACTTAGATTTTATTCATGCTATATCTTTACAAATATATATATCAATTTAGTCTTTCAAAATGATATATCATATTCTATTAGATGTATTTACCGCACAAGTTTATTAAACAATAAACTCTTGTTCCAAGGTTGTATGTTTTATTTTCTAAATCATCTAAGTAAATTTTCATTCCAATAAGACTTAACATTTCTCTTATATGGAATTTAACTTCTTATATGTCATACACCATATATGATTTAGTAAATCAAACATAATACTCCCACTAGCTTTTAGGAATACTTAGATTATCTTATTTCAATTATAAATCAAATCATTGATTATTTAATTAAACATAAGAGTAATCTCCTAGATGCATGCATTATCCATTCATGGATTATTACGCTTTGTATACTTCCAAAGATTTATTTGAATTCATAAACTCCCTTTGATTACTTATCGTCCTCGCTCAAGTAATCATTCAAGAAAGAGTTTTGATATTCATTGTCAAATTTCATATTCATATAAATATGACAGTTACCATCTTTGTATTTTTAATGTGCTTAGGAAAGAGTATTCAATCATAGTTAATTGCTTAAATATGATTAATAATCTTGTCATAAGACATACATTAAAATATGTATACAATTTTGTCCATATGAGTTTTAACAAAGATTTAAACCACTAGAGTTACATTATCTTTGAATAAACTCATCATTATTCTCTAACTATTAAGAATTAAGATAAACCAAATTTGTAAAATTTGAATATCTTTATGAACAACATCTATAACATTCATAGTATGAGTAGTTTACCCAATCCATTATTTGGTAATACTTCATCATATAATTCCCAGCATATTAATCAAATACCTGAGATATCCAAGTGGATCTATGAATGATAATTCCATTATCATGAGGTTTATCATTTATATGTTAAGCTCATCATGATCTTTACTAGTGTATTTTTAGAAGATTATGTATTTTGTAATAAACTCCCACTTGCCTTTAGTAATCTATAGACTATCTATAAATACTTAGCAATAAGAGCAACAATCCAATTTTCTCCTTTTGAGATATTACAAATACACATTGAGAGTTCCTGACATGCTTTGTTAATAACTTTCTCATAAGTATCTTAACAAATTCTGAACTTCAATTTTAAGACTTAATGTGATTCATCACATTCCAGGATGTCTTATAAATCTTCTAGGAGTCTAATTGAGTATATTAAATTCATACTCAATTTTCTAACCTTGATAACTTTTGGAAGAAAAAAGTTATAGTTAT